>JABUQX010035163.1:17500-35000 GCA_015478945.1 Trachelipus rathkii
TATATATATGTGTGTGTGTGTGTGTGTGTGTGTGTGCATAGTGCGTCCGGGAGTGAACAAATGCGCCTCTTTTGCCATTGCTCTGCATGGCAAGAAGAAGAGGTGGGTTTGCGACCCAGCCACTTTCAATGGCGGCGAGGATAGCAGAATTCCAGTGCTCAGTATACGCGACACGTATCGGTACCTGGGTGTGCAGATTGGGTTGCTCAAGCAGGGGTTCGCAGAAGTGCATGCGAATTTCGCTTCCCGACTGGAGATAGCCAAAATTGGTCCCTTGACGCCTCAGGAAAAACTGTGGATTGTCAAGGAGAAGCTAGTTCCCTCACTGTGGCATTTGTTGTTTTTTTCCTTCGAAGCTGGTAAGCTACAGCTTGAACGGCTTGACCGAACCCTTCCTGACTACGTTCGGCCGATTTCATATCTTCCTGTCGACGTGTCACTGGGGTTCCTTGCCTCCCCGGTAAAAGAGCGTGGCTTGGGAGTCCCGCGGATCTCCACTCGGGTGCCGATACTAAGATTCAGCAGATTGTCTAAGCTGGCTGATACAACCAACTATGTTCTCTTACACTTCGTGAACTTCCAGTACTTTGGCAACGTGCTCCGTAGGGTGGAGACGTGGCGGTACGATTTTCATCTCCACCTTCTGCAGTCTTTTTGTGACGGGAAGGGGCTCGGAGGTGTCGCAGAGGTCGCACCAGTGTCCCATCAGTGGATCCGGGACTATACCTCTCTCTTCAGCGGTCCAGATTTCATCAACACCCTGAAGTTGAGGAAGAACCTCCTGTCCACGGGTGAGCGCAGAATGCGTGGGAGATGCACCCCTGACTGCCCCGTTGGTTGTCGTGTCGGGGACAGTAGTCTGGGACATCGCCTGCAGGGCTGTCCAGAAACCCACCGTAATCGGATGAAGTGGCACGACGGTGTTGCTGCTCTTACTGCAATGCTGCTGTGGAAGGCTCATGCTGACGTAGTGATTGAGCCACGGATCAACACTCCGGTCGGTGCCCGCAAACCCGATCTACTTGCTCGATCAAGAGACGGTGGGGTGCACGTTATGGATGCCCAGATTGTGTCCGACATGGCGGCCACGAGCATTTGCGATGCTCATGAAGGCAAACGGCAGTACTACAGCAACGCCATGGTACTGGATTGGGCGGACGAGTGGGCAAGGGGAATAAATCCTTGACCAAGACGCCAGCCGATGTAGGAGCAGTCACCTTATCGTGGCGTGGGTATCTTGCCGCTAACAGTGCCGTGGAAATGCGTTCAGCAGAGGGCTTGGGTGCATATGATCAGGGGTTGATCATCGCTCGGTCGATGCAGCCTGCACATTGCTCAGATGCGGGAGGGGGGTGGTCTCCCGAGAATGGTGCTTGGTTAGTCTCGAGAATGGTACGTGGTGTCAGGCTTGGCACCTCCGAAGTCAGGCTTTGAGCTGCGGATCGGCCTGGAGGATACCCAGCTGATCGCAGAGTGGAGAACAGGCTCCTTAAGATCGCATGTCGTCCAAGGAGGAGTTGGGCGCCTTGGGGTGACTGAGTCAGGTGGGGACGGCGGGTGTGGGTTCGTCACTCGTTCCCTGCGTGTTGCGGTGGCCGGGGGTTGGGCAGCACCGCGCGCGGCCGAGTGTCTGTGGAGTGCCGGAATGTATGAGGCAGTTCAGGGCGGTTTGGAGATATACGCTATATTTTTTATTATATTGGGAACGCCTCACATTGCTCGGGGGTAGAGTAGGCGAGGAGCCCCATACTGGCCGCCGGTGTCTTAAATGGAGTTTCTGCTCAAAGCTTTGCGAAAGGGGAAGGTCGCGGTTGGTGGCTGGTCCGACGTGCTCAGCCACCTCAGCCTTGACAGAGGTGATGCCTTGCGGACTGCGCGTATCACCCTCGTGACACACTCACTGGAAGGGCTGCGGGGAGCTTGTGTGGCAGGGTACCCCTGCTCGAGGAGGAGTTCCTGCTGGCCGGTACCCCTCACAGTCGGAGTTGTAAGGTGCTGGAACTTGCATCGCGCGGGTCTCACACTCACGTTTAGAGTTGAGCGAGCACGGATTGGGCTCCGCCCGGCCGGTTAGGGTTCTCCTGGCCGGCCGGGTGAGTCGCACGGCGAGAGGTAGCGGGTACTGATGGGTGGGAGTTCCTGGTCCCGGGTGCTAGCAAAAAACGGCTCTGGGTTCAGCTTAACCACCAGCATCTGCTCGGGAGCCTGCCGCGGTGGTTAGCGAGGCATGAAATGTTGTTAATCCTCCCATGGTTTGTCGGTAAAGCCGAGGTCGTCCCGGCAGATCGTTGGGGCGGTAGCATCGGTGCATAGTGTTTGGCCCAGCTTAAGATGTAGCGGATGGTACTGATGAGAAGGGGAAACCTTGTCCTGGGTGCCCGTGAGAACGGCTTCGGGTGCAGCTTAACCATCGGCGCCCGTCTTGGTCCTGTCGGGTCGGCCAGTAAAGCTTTGGGGGGGAGGCAGCGTGAACCTGTCTGTCTTGACTATGGGCGAGCCGGTGTACCCGCACTGATTTGCTGTCTCGAGATAGAGCTCCTAGATCCGGCGCGATGGATTGTGCGCGGGCGGTCCAGCCGCCTAGTGAACCTATTATTCCACCTGGTGCAGGATAGGAGGCGAACTTTGGAAACATCGGGTTTAAGACTCCTGATTGCGGGGCACGTGTTGTTGACTGTTCGAACGTAGACGCCTGTGCTCCGAATCTGAATGTATCCTCTGTTTTCCGGAAAGTCGTGAGTAGTAACCAGTACGAGATAGAGAGTGCCACATTGCAGAGATGGAGTGCCACATTGCAAATGTTGACAAGCACATTTGCAATGTTGCACGAGAGCCAGCGAGCGAAGCTCGCGTACATATGATTGTATTTTTGAATGTAAGTAATTTTTTTTTTTTATGTACGTATTAATAATTATTATTATTATGTTATATTTCCTTACCCCCCCTTTTTATATTTACTTATGTGCGTGCGCACCGTAGGTGCGCACATTCGAGTGTATGTTGATGACGCAGTCATCAACATTACACGAGATGTTCATTACACACATACACATTCACGCCGTACACACACACACACACACACACACACACACCCACACACACACAAACACAACACACACACACCCCAACGAGCGCCCCCTTTTTTTTTTTCTCTCTATCCCCACCAATCTCTTAGCTGTTTACCCCTACCCCTAAAATGTTGTTGCCATGCCTACTATCATCATCATCTACCTTCTCTCTGCACCGCGCACGCCACACACCTTCGTTTCCGGCGCGTGGCGCGTTTTTGGCGCCGACTTGGTCCGCCGCCGCCGCCTGCGCGCCCCGTGTCCCGTTTTCCCGCCTCTGTCTCCGCCTCTGCCGCCGCCACCCTCGGTTTGATACTCGTTCGTCTTTTCGTTGCATTGTCATTGAGGAATGGGGGTTTTACTACTCCTTACCCCCATCCCTCCACCTTGTGAAAATATATATATATATAAAATTGGACGGGATGGACTCGAATCCCGTCCTTTCGGCTGCTCTATCACGGTGATCACCAGGTAAGTATACGACTTATCTGACCGTGCCAAGGCGGCCTTCCAGTCCTAATTTCAAATCATGTTTAAATACAAATTTTAGTTCAAATGTGTATTAAAATATGAAATAAATGAATAAAATTTTCATTCATGCATGCTTTGAGAGTTTCAAGGTGGATTAGTCTAATGAGGTTTGCGGTTAAAATGGCTTAAATCGAAGAAAAGGTAATTAACCGTGAACTGAAAGGGATTACCTTTTCTCCGATATTTTGACCGATAAGGTTAAGCCTTGGGCTATGAAAGAAAGATAGTTTTCTTTACAAATTAAACTCAAATTTTTATATTATATATATTTAATATAATTAATATATATATGATAATAATAATAATATATATATTTAATATTATATACTATATATATATATATATAATATATATATATATATATAATAATATAAATTAATATATATATATATAATATATATATATATAACTGCTATGGCGTTATTATACTATAATATAATATAATATATATATAATATATATATTTATAAATATATATATTACTATATTATATATATATAATATTATAATATATAATATATATAATATATATATATTAAATATATATATATATTAATATATTATATAGTATATTATATAGTATATATAATATAATATATATATATATATATATATATTATATATAAATATATAATATTAATAATATATATTATATTATATAATATATATTAATATATATATATATATAAATAATAAGTATATAATATATATATATTAATTAAAAAAATACTAACACCATTCAGCTGTAAATTCTCTCCATCTTAAAAGCAGTTTAATCTTAATTAGCAGATATATCATTCTATTAATATGATTTTTCATTGAAACTGATATGCACATAGTATAATGAAATCGATGTAATGTGGGTCAGTTGCGAATTTTTGAGAGAGTGAGAGAAGAGGAGAGAGTGAGAGAGAGAGAGAGAGAACAGAGAGAGAGAGAGAGAGAAGAGAGAGATGAGAGAGCGAAGATAGATGTTCTCTTCTCATCGAACTCATTTCATGCCTGCTCTCTTCATCGCAAATATCCCCATCAGAAACAATCAGCGTTACAAATGCATTAACAACAACAACACAACAACAGCAACAAAACCACAACAACAACACAACACAACAACCAAACATACACAACAACATCTAAAACACAATTAACTGCATACGCCATGACAGCAGACAATCAGAAACAACATGAAAGCTACCATGACCCGAAAAGCCATGAATGTCGATTTAACTTTTTTGTCGAGTCATTTTTTCCCTTCTTCTCCTTCTTTTCTTCTTCTATTATTATTATTATTATTTAATTATTATTATTATTATTTATTATTATTATTAATTATTATTATATTATATTATTATTATATTATTATATATTATTAATTATATTAAATTAATTATTATTATGTATTAACATTTTTGTACTTCTCATGCTTTTCAAGAATACTCTTTTTCTGAGAGTGGAGAGAGAGAGCGGTGAGAGAGAGAAGAAGACAGAGAAGAGAGAGCGAGAGAGAGAGAGAGAGAGAAGAGAGAGAGAGAGAAGAGTAGAGAGAGAGCGAGAGAAGATGTCTTCTTCTTACATCGACCATTTTTCCATTCGCCTTCTTCAATCGCAAAATCCCCATAGAAACAACAGCAGTTACATGCATTAACAACAACAACAACAACACAGCAACAACAACAACAACAACAACAACAACAACAACAACATCACAACACAACAACAACTGCAATCACCGCCATGACAGCAAGACAATCAGAACAACATGAAAGCTACCATCACCCGAAAAAGCCATGAATGCGATTTAACTTTTTTGTCGAGTCATTTTTTCCATTATTCTTCTTCTTCTTCTTCTTCTTATTATTATTATTATTATTATTATTATTATTATTATTATATATTATTATTATTATTATTATTATTATATATTATTATTATTATTATTATTATTATTATTATTATATTAATTATTATTATTTTTTAACTCTCTCTTTGGTTGCTCCTATGCTTTTCAAGATACTCTTTTTGTCTGAGAGAGAGAGGAGAGAGAGAGAGAGAGAGAGAGGGAGAGAGAGAGAGAGAGAGAGAGAGAGAGAGAGAGAGAGAGAGAGAGAGAGAGAGAGCGAGAGAGATGTTCTTCTTCTTCATCGAACCATTTTCCATTCTGCTTCTTCATCGCAAAATCCCCATCAGAAACAACAGCAGTTACAAAGGCATTAACAACAACAACAACAACAACAACAACAGCAGCAACAACAACAACAACAACAACAACAACAACAACAACAACAACAACAACAATCATCGCCATGACAGCAAGATAAACAGATCATGAAAGCTACCATCACCCGAAAAAGCCATGAATGCGATTTAACTTTTTTTTTTTTTTTTTTTTTTCTTGAAATTCATTTTTTTCTTCTTTTCTTCTTCTTCTTATTATTATTATTATTATTATTATTATTATTATTATTATTATTATTATTATTATTATTATTATTATTATTATTATTATTTTTTTAACTCTCTTTGGATGCTCCTATGCTTTCAAGAATACTCTTTTTGCTGAGATGAGAAGAGCGAGGAGTGAGAGAGGAGAGAAGAGACAGAGGAGAGAGAGAGCGAGAAAGAGAGAGAGGAGAGAGAGAGAGAGAGAGAGAGAAGGTATGGAATGTTATCGAGGAAAGTTCTCCCCTGAGGCCGTCGGCCTTGAGATATTTTGCCCAAAATGAAACGAAACAAACAAATACAAGCGTGGTATTATTTACGATCTCTGTGCATAACGTGTTCCACGCTGATAAACTAGCCTAGTGACTATTAAAGAATTAGATGCATGTCAGTCTTCTTCGGTGAATTGTTTATAATTATACCCTATTATTTATACCCAGGTACGAATTAAAAAAAATTTTTAATAGTTTTTTTTTATTAGTTTTGTATATATATATATATTATCTGTATTATATATATATATATATATATACTATAATATATAATATATAATATATATATATATATAATATTATATTATATATATATATAATTATATATATATATATATTATATATATAGTATATATTAATTAATATATATATATATATATATAACATATATATATAATATATGTAAGAATACATGAATTAGAATATTTTTATTGCCTTTCTGACATGACGTAGCATGGATATATATATAGTATAGTAAATATATATATATATATATATATAATATATATAATATATATAATATATATATATATTATATTTATATATATATATATATGTATTTATGTTTAAAGATTAGAACTGTTTTAAATATATATATATTAGAAAACCCAAATATGTATTTAATATAATCTATATATGTAAATATATATATATATATAGTATATATATATATTATATATATCAGCGGGAAATACATGAATAGAAATATTTTATTGCCTTTTGAACATACGTAAACACGGTTATATATAAATATATGAATTCATATTTGTCATCCACTTAGCTTGATTGATATGGAAAATATGAATCATGTTTATATCAAAATATATATACCTATATATATATATATATATTCGGTTTAAATATTTGTTGGCAAAATAAATAAAATAAAATACAAAATATAATACTATATATTATATATATATATTATTATATATATATATATATATATATATATATATTATATATATATATATATACTACTATATATATTATCAACTTTAAGCTACAAGTACCCTATCGTCGTTGCTTATATTACTGGTTTATTATTATCTATTATTATTCATTCCATTCACTATATTATCTCATTTATCTCATCTCGTTCATCTATCTTCTCTCTCACTCTACTCATTATTATCATCTATTCTATTATTAATCATTTCACTTTAGATACTTGCTAGCAATAAACTTGACCACTTCGACCGTACGTTTTGAAGGCCTGTAATCGCTGCTCCGCGCCCACCACTCACCGCCCGCAACACCTTCACTCACTGTCAATGCTTCAACTTCTGATTTCGCTACCGCCTAGCATCTCGGGCGTCTCCCGAGCTGCCTCCTCACAACTCCCGAGCCTACTGCTCGACTAGCTTCACAGCCAATGACAGCCTACCTTCTCGGTTGCATAAAGGAACTTCTCTACCAAATGCCACTCATCGTAAAGACCGATACGCAACTATCCTCAGGCAGGTCCTCGCAGTTCATAACATTCTCGATCTTACCCGTTGCCAAATCTGCTATCCATTCCTTCATAAGGGAGCTACGATGTCTCGTTCTTCAAAAACGCTGAAAGGAGTGGAGCGGATGGTGGAAAAACACATACAGATCGTTGCCGCTAAACCACACCCACCATCCGTCGATTCTTCAGCCGAACGTCGTTGTGTAGAACACACGAGCGTTGTCCGCGGAACGGTCTTCACAGTCACCCGGCGACAGGAAATCCCCATTCCATTTAGTTAAACTGTAGTTTGATACCTTTCACCAGTTGAAACCGTATCCATGATATACTGAAATCTTGGCACCTGCATCGCTGACACAGCACGTTTCTCTTACTACTTCGCTCTACGCACTGCGCACCATCGCATGTAACGTAGCTTCTCTTGTTCTTCTTCTGTAACTGTGAGCGTACAGCGGCGTCTCAGGACTGTCACGCCTCGCACCACTCATGTCCTTAATCCAAGTGTTTTCTCACTAAGCCCCAGCCATTTCACGCTGGAGACTACAACTGGGACGTGAGCACTCGAAGGTTTCACTCCTTTCAAACTGGTCGCTACAGCTGGAGAATACAACTGCCTGGTGAGCGCTAGGAGATCCACTCTTATACATCTCAAGCTGAAAGGGCGTGTAAACTGTTTAGCCTATCACATGACGTGCCCAGCGGCTGAAGGGAGGAGCACTGTCCTGCACCTATTACAGTGCATGGATGGTGAATACGGGGGCGGAGTGTTTGTCTAGGCCTAACCCGTATCCGGCCATTGTAGCTACTACAAACAATAGGATGAACGCCGTCTTAGGCTTCAGTAAACACAGGCATAAGGACAAAAGGACCTTCATACTGTGCCTTGAGAACTATACACGTTTAATTACACCCCGAAGCGAATCACCATGCGATTTCCTGATTTTATCGACTCTCAAAGATACGAGAAAGGTATGCCTCTTACATACCGTTAGCCCTGAGGCCTAAGCTTATGGTCGAAGGTGCAGTTTTATGGGATATAAATGTAACTAGGTCAGCTAAGCCTTAAGGGCGATCCTGAAAACTGCGTCCCGGACACATTCCATACCGGATCGAACCTGCTAAGACAGGTACCCGAAACTCACCTTGAAACCCGTATAGGATCCAGGAGATTCCTGGTGATAGCCGAATGGTAAACCGTTCACCGACTTTTGTAAACTTTCAATGTGTGGAACTAGCCAGTCTCAGTTGAAGCAGTTTTTGTGGCGTCCGTTACAGGTCTGCCTATAGTGTGCATTATACCAGGTAAGCACACAGCAATTCAGCGAGTATAATAAAAAACATATAATCATATAATGATAATTAATAATAATAATAATAATAATAATAATAATAATAATAATAATAATAATAATAATAATAATAATAATAATAATAATAATAATAATAATAATAATAATAATTCCAGTGTTAATAATAATAATAATAATAATAATAATAATAATACATAATAATAATAATAATAATAATAATAATCATAACATGATAGTAAACACCATTTATTCAACATGATATATTAACATCGATTTTGATCATAGAGTGATTCTAATGTATACTGTACTATATATATATTATCTCAATATATATCATATTATATATAGTATATATATTATATTATATATATATATACATATATATGATTATAAATATATATATATGTTCAGGTATTTTGAACGTAATACAGTGTAAAAAAGAAAATTCACCAGATGGTCAACCGATACAGAACTCTGTCTCAACTTCGATTCTGGCATCGATGCATGAAGCTTTTGGCGGTTGAGCCATAAAAATTATTTTAAAATACCCTAAAAATAATTTTTACTTCGTTCTGACCCAGTGATGAACTTAATTACTTAACTGTTTAGTGTGCGTTATTCTGTAATATTTGCAAGTAAGATTTTATTTAAATGGAATTTACTTGCATATCCAGATACGACCCATCCATTCGATAATGCCCGAGGCTCCCAGCCGAGGTCGAAGTTATGATGAAACCGCAGGTAACCTCATAAGCGACCGCTGATGTGCGAAATGTCCAATCGTCGTATTCCTTTAACTGCTCGTGAGCTGCACGTGAAAGCAGTGTGATTCACTCGAGTGTTAGCGATGACGATAATGCCTGATCTATTCGAGGCTGTGTGAAGTACGAAATCTGCGGAAGGTGAAAATCGGGTGGAGAGAGATCGTGACTCTGCGACAAATGGAGGGGGAAGGGGGGGGGGGGATAAGGTAAGCTTTAACACGTATAACTTACATATATATATAATTAATATATATATATAATAGTATTATATATATATTATATATTATTATATATAGTATATATACGTATTATATATTCTACATATATTATATATATCATATATATATACGCGCTCAACTTCACCAGATCACAGAGCCACAGTCGCAAACGACGTTACGAAATACTTTCTGACGATGAAGACGAATCCGAACTCGTTAAAGCGGTAATGGACGCCGAGAGGGTTTCAGTTATGAGACATGATGACTTCAGTGATGATGACGAAGACGGTCTCGTGGATCTCGTGGTTGGCTCAAGAGAAGAGCTACAGCGCGTAACTGAGTGCAGGGATTGGCCAATCCGCAGGAGTCGTATGGTGAGTTTCTAAACACTGTTTTATTTCATACTCAGCGGCTATACCGTACCACGCTATATATATATATATATATATATTAAATTATATATATATATATATATATATATATATATATATATATATATATATATATATATATATATATATTAATATGTATTATATATATATATATATATATATATATATATATATGTATATAATATATTGTATATATATGATATATATATATATATATATGTAATATATATATAGTATATCGTCTCTCTACAGCCGTGCAGAGCTCCGAAATACCCTAGACAGACTTATTAATGAAAATAATAATGCTGAAGGCGATGATATTTTTCTTGCTGCAGTCTTGGCTCTGGAAAGAAAATTAGGTATGAATCGCGAAGAGATTCTACCACCCATGGAATCAAAAGGCAGGTAGGGGAGACGGGGGAGAACTGGCTGAACACTTGAATTATATAGCCATCGACCTATGACTGTATTATTATGTAAGGTTGTAAATTAATGTAAGTGATGTAAATTAAAGCGAAATTCACACACACACACCACACAACACACCACCACAAACACACAGCACGACACACACACACCACACACACACACACACCACACCCATCCACACACAACACACACACACACACAACAACCATATATCATATATATAATATATATATATATATATGTATATATATATATATATAAATATTATATAAATATATATATAATATATATAACTATAGTATCATTCTCGCTACAGAAGGCTGTCTATGGTGATGATACATGGCTCAGCGATGCTGAAATTCTAAGAGCCACCACGACATACGAGGAGGCTTGTGGCTCTACAGGAACTCACCCACGTAAACGGCGCGCTGTTGATGTAGAAGGCAACCCTGTCCCTATGTCAGGAGGTGGGATTAGTGGTGTCCGCGATGGTGATGTAGAGATGCGTGATGATCAAGCCATGTGTCGCCCCCTACCCGCCTCAGGGGCGGATATTTCCCCCAAAACCTCTTCGGTATGCATTCATAGTTGTTATTCATGGGAGTGTGTCTGTGTGCATGTGTGAGTGTTATTATTATTATTATTATTATTATTATTATTATTATTATTATTATTTATTATTATGCCTTTAAGACACTATGACAGTTTCTTTCAAAATTTAAAAATCATCAGGATTTGTTTACTATTAACATTATTATTATTATTATTATTATTATTATTATTATTATTATTTGATTTAAGCTAATCAAAGTAATTATGTTCTTCTTGTTCTCGGTAGGGTGTTGATAGTCGTATGCCTTGTAAAAATGAACGTCCTCATCGGAGTAATGCAGGGCGTGATGAAGATTCTCCTTCAGGCGATGATGCATCCCCTTCCCCTTCCCCCCTCTCTACTGGAAAGAATATTCCCCCTACGAACTCGAAGGTGAGTTTACATAGTGTTTTTCCATATGTGTGCGAAAATATTATTTATTATTATTTTATTATTATTCATTATATAAATGGCTAAATATTATTATTATTATTATTATTATTATTATTATTATTATTATTATTATTGGTATTATCAAAATTATTACTATTATTATGCCTGTTATAATTATTGCTATTAAAATACTTATTTTTCTTCTCTTCTCTCTCTCTCATCTCTCTCTCTCCTCTCTTGTCCTCTACAGAGTGTGAGGACATCCGAACCTATAAAAAGTAGCCGTCCAGGTCGAACTGTCGATGATGGTGCTGTAGCAGGACCTTCAAGTGAGCCTGAACCTCGACCATTCACTGCAGATTTGCTTAATGTCACTAGCATCGCATCTACGAGGAATTCAGGAATAATCGACACACACCGCTACAGGGTTAGAATTAACGAGCAGGGGGTGTTCAGAGAAGGGAGGGATATTAATGATACATTCTTAGGCGTAATACAAAGTGTTATAGCATTCCTGCGCCGTGAAGTGACCAGCCAGCAGTATGGGGTGCGGGTGTGGTTCACATTCCAAGGGCAGAATAACAACGAATATTTCGTACGCATCCCCTACAGAATGATGAGTACTGAAAATCTAGCCAGATATCTAGCTGACCGTTTGTTAAAGGCGTTCCAGTCGGGTGACAAGGCCCTGTTTAACCAGTTCGATGTAGAGGTGCAAGTATTGCGTAAACCGGCAGGTAATGGTCCTATCGTACCTTCATCAGTAAACTTTATAAGTGGACGCATTAATAATATCCAAACCCGTACAAACGATGAGGACATACACGCTAAAAGCAGTATCGGATGTGGATACAGAGCCATAGCTGCCTGTCACAAACTCCATACTCTGCCACCTCCCCCGCCCGGTAGCAGCTTTACCCCGACCATAAGTGATTTCACGCCTGGCTCCCTAACTACATTAGGGAAGGAAATTGCGCTCAAGTGCAGGCTGGAATATGAAGACCCAATGATTCCTGAACATTTTGCAAAGATAGAAAAATATTTGAAATGCCGTATATTCGTTTTTGCTAATACTGTGCATCACCTCCTAGAGATAGTTTTTAAACCACATGAACTGGACAGAAGTCTACCCTTATATATAATAGGATATGATAAAGTTAATACCCACTACTACTACCCGTTCCCGAAAGATACCATCAAACTCGCTATAGGCAGTATAGATGCGACATTAATTAAAGGTGCCATTCTCTGTAATCTCTGCTACAGCTTCACGGACAATATAACTAGGCATTTAAGGGATGAATGCACGGAATATAGATGTACCCAGTGTTTAACCTACAAGTGTAAAGGGAAACCTGACGCTAACGCGAAACTTCCACACTGCAATGATTGTAACAGGGACTTCTACAATGATGAATGTTTCAATCTCCATAAAGAACGTACTTGCAAGAAACTCAAAGTGTGCACCCTCTGCGATGAGATAATGTTGGCTGACAAGAAAGGCAATCACAATCATGACTGTGGACATATCCGTTGCAGTGTATGCAATGAAAAGTATGGTGCAAACGGAGATAATCATGAATGTTACATGAAGAAGATTAAGATTCCCACTGATAAGGCATTGAAGAAGAAACAGGTGTTCACCTTTTATTACGACATTGAAACATACAACAATAATCAACGTATAGATGGTAATAATCGAACTGTCACAGACATGCTGCCATACCTTCTAGTGAGCATGCTAGTGTGTTATGAATGTGGCGAGAAAGATCTCGGTAATGATCAATGCGGGAAGTGCGGAACCAAGCGGATGGAGATCTTTAATCTGAATTTAGAAGCTGAAGGAGACCATCAGAGATGTCCTGTAGATCAGTTCATCAACTACCTCTTCAAGTTCTCTGAGTCACACAGGAAAGCTAAAATAGTAGTCGCAGCGCACAACGGTGGGAAGTTTGATACACAGTTCGTGTATAGCAAACTGCTTGCCCGACCTGGAGCTGACATCATCTCTTCCAATCCTGTGAAGAGAGGGACCAAAATCATAACGCTAACTGCTAATCGTAACATTTATTTCAAAGATACCTTACTGTTCATGCCTTGCGCATTAAAGAAGTTACCTAAATGTATGGATCTTGAAGGTAGTGTGGCTAAGGGGTTCTTCCCTTACAGGTTCCTGACTGCGGACACCCTGAATTATAAGGACCGAATCCCCGGAAGAGAAATGTTTGAAGTAGACCGCATGAGCGACAACGAGAAGGACGAATTTGAAAAATGGTATGATAACTTTAACAATAAAGAGTATGACATCAAAGCCGAATGTACCACTTACTGTGTCCAGGATGTGAACATTTTACGCAGAAGTTTTGAAAAGTTCAGAGGCATATTCCTACGTGATTATAAAATTGATTGTCTTGATGAATGTGCAACCATAGCGTCCTTATGTTTTACGATCTTTAAGATGTGGTTCATGCCTGAGAAGTCACTTGCCCATATTGGCCGCGCAGATGAAGGAAATTACTCGTTCGAGGGGATTAAATGGCTAAACTTTATGGAGTTGTACACAGGGCGTCGAATTGAACATGCTAGGAATGGAGGAGAGCGAAAATTCAAAATAAAGAACAGATTCCTCAAACCTGATGGTTATCTCGAGGTACCTGTTGAAGAATACGTCCCCATTAACGGCGACGTCTTCGTTGCTCAAAAACATATTAACGTTAATGAGCAGATGATTAAGCTGAATGATAGGAGGGGGCGCCCAAGACCCGGCACCCAAATGAAGAAAGTTGTCTTCCTCTTCCATGGATGTATATGGCATGGACATCAGGCATGTGATAGTGCTCTGACAAAGATTGGTGAGGTCTCCAGCCTCGATCGTTACACTGCGACCATGCAGCAGGAGAGCGATTATAAGAATGCTGGTTTCGAGGTTGTGAGGGTGTGGGGTTGTGAATGGAATAAGATGAAACAGGACTGTGAAGCTACCATCGTGAACGAAGATAATGAGACACGAACTGAAAACTTAGGTGCATATGTACAAGCACAGGGCAATGAAATGGCAAACGAGCGTTTGGTTGTGGGAGACGCTCTATATGGCGGGCGCACTGAACCGTTCGTGTATTACTACCCCCCTACGGAGGGGGTGAAACTCCACTACCTCGATTTCACCTCTCTTTACCCATATGTACAAAAAACTAAATCGTTTCCTGCAGGGTTACCCACGAAACTCACAGGACGTGAGTTGCCTTCAATTAACGATTTCGTCAAAGATATTAACACCACATACTTTGGCCTATCATACGTAAGCATACTGCCTCCTACGGATCTGTACACACCTGTTTTACCCGGCCGTTATGATGACCGACTCATCTTCACCCTGTGTCGCACATGTAGTGAATCTGGTTATGAAGGTAAATGCCGACACACTGATAACCAGCGGATGCTTAAGGGTGTCTACTGCAGTCCCGAATTAGAACTTGCTCTGCTGAAGGGATATAAAATCAAGAAACTTTACGAAGTCTGGCAGTTCAAGAAGTCTGATAATATATTCAGCAAATATGTGGAAACCTTCATGAAGTGGAAGACTGAAGCTTCAGGTCTTCCTGATGGTGTGCCATCTAAGTCATCATCTGAATTTCGCCAGTTCTTAGCGGATTTCAAGAGAATCGAAGGCGTCATTTTAAATCCTGATAACATCAAGCCTAACCCGTGCATGCGATACATAGCTAAACTCTTCCTGAACTCTCTCTGGGGGAAGCTAGCCCAACGGGTGCCACGTAATGAGGATATTCTCTGCTCAAGCTACGAACAAGTATGGGAGCTGATGAATAGAGCCGACCTGGAGATACGTAATATCATTGTAGCGGGGGATCACCATATTGTAGAGGTGACACATACCGACTACGCAAATCGGACGGCTAAAGCCACAAATGTTGCTGTAGCTGCATTCACCACATGCTATGCACGTATGGAATTGTATGGACTTCTAGACTCTGTTGGACAGAGGGTTCTCTACTGCGATACCGACAGCTGTGTCTTCATAGCCAGAGAAAAAGAAAAAGATTATGTTCCACCTACGGGTAAGTTCCTCGGAAACCTTACCGATGAGTTAGGGCCTAATGTAACAGCTGACAGCTTCGTGTGTACAGGACCGAAGTCGTATGCCATACGATTGAGAAAGAGAGATGGGACCTTTTCGTATATACTAAAAGCAAAAGGATTAACGCTGAATAGGGAAACGGAGAATATCATTAGCTTCGCGGGCATGACCAAAATAAGTATGGATAAGATGGTGAAGGATGTAGAGAAGACTAAGGACCGTGACTGGATGGTCTTGAACGATGATAACGAGTATTACAATCAGATTAAAGACACCGATGCAACAGCAAGAGCCATTTCACAGTTGACGGAACCTGCTGGGGAGCCAACGCTGCATGGAGAGATTCATCAGCTTGACGATTCGCATCTTCCTCACGTTGTCACTACGACGCACTACAGGGAAGTGAGAGTCCCTGATATGAGGATAAGAGCTAGCAATGTAGGGGAAGTTACACTGCTGAATTCCATCAAGAGGTTCAGGCACACCTCAAACAAACGCAATCTCATTCTCGGGAGTGCGCGAACCATTGCGCAAGGTTATCGAGGCGTGTTACACTCCATGTAATATTTATATCTATAATCTATAGTATATATATATATATATATATATAGAAATTTTTTATACTAAATATATATATATATATATATATATATATATATATATATATATATTATCCCTTTTATGCAATGCATTTAATTAAATTATTATTTTTCATTCATGTCTGCCACTTAAATAAAAATTATTTCATACTACTCATATATATATAATATATATTTTATATCTATATAATATACTATATATATATACTATTATATATATATATATAATATATATATACTATATATATATATATATACTAATATATTATATATATTTAATTCTTATTATTAATTTTCATTCATGTCTGCCATTTAAATAAAAATTATTTCATACTACTCTTTCCTTTTCAAACCATTTTATTTTATTTTAAAATGTGTGTGTGTGTGTGTGTGTGTGTGTGGTGTGTGCGTGTGTGTGTGTGTGTGGTGTTGTGTGTTGTTGTGTGTGTGTGTGTGTGTGTGTGTGGTGTTGTGTGTGGTGTGTGTGTGTGTGTGTGTGTGTGGTGTGTGTGGTGTGTGTGTTGTATGCGAATGCATGCGATGCATCGATGCATGCGATGCATTAATGCCTAAACTGTCACCTCTAGGCAAGCACGTATGGGAATGAAATTTTTTTATTCATCTTATTTTATATTTAATACGACATTTTGAACTCCATTTCTATATACAACATGATTGGCAGATTAGGAATGCAGGCCGCTTTAAGCACGTCAGATAAGTCCGATACTTCTGGTGACGACCGTGATGAAGAAGCCGAAAGGACAGGATTCCGAGTTCCACTATCCTGTTCAATTTTATATATATCACCAAGATGGGGGTGAACTAAGAGAGGGGGGAGTAAGGAGGAGTAAAACCCCCATCTTCAATGACAATGCGAACGAAAGACGAAACGAGTATACCAAACCGGGGGTGGCGGCAAAGGCAGAGGCGGTGGCGGAGGCGGG
>JABUQX010035164.1:0-10000 GCA_015478945.1 Trachelipus rathkii
TATGATAAATCAGTTTATTATTCGTTCAGTATTTTATATGCCCTGATTTATCTATAGAAATTGCCTATATTATATATAATATACTTATATTATAATTAATATAATATTAATATACTATATTAAATTATATATATATATATATAATATCTAACATATTATTATATATATAATACTAATAATATTAATATATATATATATATATAGATAAAAATATAATTTATTTAATATAATAATATTATATATATATACTATAATATATACATATAATTAATATACTAATTAAATTATTAATTAATTATAAATATATTAAAATATATAATATAATTATATACTATACTATTAATAAATTATATAATTAAATATATATAATATATGTCATGCAACCAAAAATTTATAAAAATTTTTTATGCGGGTAGGGTCCCGACAATTATGCGTTATACGCAGTCTCACTAAAGTGATGTAAATTATGAGCTCCTCACTTCATACGTGAAATCGATATTAACATAATTGGAACATAATATATACTATATATATACTATACCAACCTCAAGTTATTACTACCTCAAAGAAGATTCCTTCACGGATGAACTAAACTTATAATCATACTAAATTCTAAATTTTAAACTATACAGCTTTTTCCTCAACTATTTATACCTTATACCTTGAGTTCTTTTCCTTCTAACTACCTCAACATACCAGTGCCTATTACTAATGTAAAACATTTTCCTTCGCAATAAAAAACTGCCGAATTATATTGATCTACTTTTTTGAATCCTAATGATATTTCTGCTTTCTGCACAAGTATTATATTATAATAATACTCTACTTTAAAGAGGAAACCCACATACTATTTCGAAACTGCTTCGGGAGTCTTTATTGGAATACTTACATCACACTATCCTGATCATAGGAAATAATAACAAATTCTCACTTTAATCTTTTCAACAACTACTCTATTTAATACTCTTCTTTTACTCACACTAATATACTAAACTCCCTCTCACATTTATACGCAATACCCTAAATATATAAAGTTCTCACCAAAGCTGAAAGTAAAAATTTATGTATATGTAAATATATACTTGTACAACAATTATTATGTTTGACTGATATTTTTTTTCATTTTTACTTCCTTAATCCTTCTCTTACGTATAACCTATTCTCAATAAACATTTATTAGCATTCTAGACTCACTTCATGTAAATCTCTATTTTTAAAGACCTGCATTTCGTCCATTGGATCATTAAACCACCCACCATAAGATTATTCGTACATATCCAATCATTCAATTCCCACATTCATTCTCAAATTTATAGTACGTATTAAAAGATCTTACCTAAAACTTACACGGGACACAACCAAATCCTGAAACGACCTCAGTATCTTAAAAGAAAAACATTATTACCTTTTGCTTCAACACGTATATATTCTCTTCTTTCAACTCCATATTAATTAAGTTGAAATTCTTCATAATCAACACAAAACCAAATACCGTCTAACTCATTTATAACTAATATTCATATATGTATCTTCCATAGACATACTTTCTCATCAAACTTGCATACAGAATCTTCTCACTAATCGCCTGTCCAACATTTTTAACCAACCTTACCATTCCTGAGTGGAAACATCTCCGGATGTCATCATTGCACAATTATCTCCCCGTATTTGTTCTTAACAGTCCCCTCCTTCACAATCTCTCTTTTCATTCTTTGTTGAGACTATTCCACACTTATTTTCATTTGGTTTCTATCAATGAACACCACTTCAATACTATACCCTCCGTTTTCTTGACTCCCATATCAATCTCCATACATTTCTTTTTCAGATATACTACCACATCACTGATCTATTTGCTGACCCCAAACAACTCTATCATCATTCATCCCTTTATTTCGTAAACTGTATTACATTAAAAACCGAATAGATCAATAGAGACCCTATCAGTACACACATCTTTCTATCACTCTCAAATAACCATATATTAACTTTTCATTCATTAATTCTCTGTTTCTTCAAATCATGTATCTCTTTCACCTATTTTATACTCTTATCTTCGCCTCCTTTGTCCACACCATCTTTCTTCAGACCCTTCACATATATTCATATAAAGCTCTACTCCTCTGCTCTGATATATAAAAAAATTCAAGGTATTCCTTATCATAACGATCTCTTCATGTTGCTATCCTCCCCCATTATTCCTCTATCTAACTACTTCCATAAACTTATTCTTCACATTGTCCATTCTTTTTCCAATACCCTCCGAGGAGTTACGCTCCACTCACACTTGAACCTACTAGATTTCTGGGTTATGAATAAGTTTTCTTGGAGATTTACCCCCCAATTAAATTCTGTGTCATCTACTTACTAATCTTATGTAACCTATATATAGAGTTCCGTACAACCACCTGGAAGCCGTAGCTTCAACCAAAACTATATGAACTCGATCTGATTGTGCACCGTCGCAGAGATAAATCTAACCTAGACCGATCACAATTCCAGCAATATATATAATATATATACTATACCCCCCCTAATATCATACTAGTGTATATATTAACCTATTACTAGTAGAGATACATACCATCATATATAATACTATATTATAATCATATTAATATTAGCATATCACACTATATACTATATATACTATCATTATATATATGTATTAAAGTCTTTCACATGGTCTATATATATTACCTATAATAATATACCCCCCAATTCAAGAGAATACCCTATATATGAAGCTCTGCAGGATAGATGCTTTGATCATTATCAACCCATCCGGTGTCCGCTCCGGGTTGTGGTCACATAGTGCATGTGGCGGCATCACTAACCTTGCAGTTTTTTCCAAGAACAGCGTCAGCCCCTAGAAAGCGTCTTCTGATTTCCAGATAGTTCTGGTACACAAGAAACAATGACTAGCACATAATAATCATGAAAACAAGCATATTATAATATATCAAATACAATAATTTCCTATAATGATAATGACAAATAATAAATAAAAGTAAATTGATATAACCAAGTAGGGCCTACACTACTTGCATTTGTAAAAGTATATACAAAAGGAAAGAATTGCAGCAAGCTTCCACTACAAGTAACCCTAAATCTAAATATCCACGACTCGCAGAACTAATCTCTTACTTAAATACCCCTCAAATGGTAGAATATATCTCACTCAAAAATCTCTAGACTGGAAAAACATATACCATTCAAAATACTTCGATTAAAGAATTTCCAATGATACAGGAATTCCAATCGGGTTCGACTCATGATCTATTTTTAATAAATACATATATCAACATATTTCATCGAGCATCTGCACCCACCGCCTTAAACAGCACAAAATTTTTCAATCAAAGATAAATTTTCATTCATCACGTTTATTAAAAATATTTTAATATAAATCACAAAAATGCCGCTTGCTTGCGAAGATCATCATGGCCGGTTAAGAGAAAGTGAAGAGAGACTCTTAACATCTCAACATGATTTCGTTAAAATTTCGAGGCGTCTAAAATTAATTTAGGTAAATTTTTATTTTTGTTTAATTAATATTGCAATGTTAGAGATGAGGATCATTTTACTTATTGTTTATATAATTATTGCGTGCTATTATAGAGTTCATTCATGACCTCCATTACCACAGGTACTCCCTGCAGTGCTAAAGGCACGTACGATACTATTCCAAATAGCGCGCCCGGCCATCGAATGTGCCCTCTGCTCGATCGCCTAGTACGGAGCTTGGATGGAGTCTGGGGCAGGATTCCTGTTGCGATCACGTGTGTCGGGCGAGTATGGAACGTCTGCAGTAAGTCGTAAGGGTAGCCCGAGATGGGAACTGGAGGTGAAGAATCGTGAGCGAGTGAAGGGAGGCAAGGGTGACGATGACCTGGCGGCGTGAGTCAGAGCCGGTCCGTATTGGTGCTGGTAGGGCCTGAGGAGGAGGCAGGATAAGGAATGAGGATCAGAAAAAGGAAGAGCAGGAAAGAGGAGGAGAAGCAGGAGAAGGAGAGCAGGAAGCAAATTCCAGAAAGTTAAAGAGAACGAGTTGAGGGGAGAAAAATGGAAACAAAGACGAACTAAATCAGTAAGCACGGCATAGAACAGGAAGAGGATTTCCCTCGAAGAAAGCAGGCTTAGAGGTTCTAGATGAAACGATTCTAGATGCGTGTGGGACTGCGAACTGTAAATAGAAGCAATTTTGCTACCTTACTAAAGAATAAATACTTATCTGGACATTAAGATGGTCTACTTAAGGTTGTATGAACGTGCGAGTGGTATATCTATAGTCGAGTAACAAAGACTAATTAGATGACAGGAAGTAAAGGTATCCTTAGAATTTATCGAAATGCATACACTATGGAGCTGGAAAGAAAGTGAGTCAGTCCTCCAGAACTGAAAGCTAACTAAATGAGACTGAGCCTTCATAAAGCGGGTAATGAATATAATCAAGACGGGTAGGCTGTATGAAAGCGAGGAGAAATAGACTGTGAAAGAAGTAAGTCTCCTATGAGTGAGAAGATCGAAGGTAGGAAGAAACCCTAACACTAAATTCTAGACGAGTCACGAACAGTTGCAACGAATCCCTCTTATTTTATACACCGAGATCGATATGCCAAGCATGCACGAAAAGGGGATGAAGCTGAGTACTAGATCCAATTTTCCGGATTGAATCTGAGACACTATGAAATTAAGAAGTAAGCTATTATTATTGAGCAATTAAGATGGAAATAACTAGTTATTCAACCATTCATAGCCCGATTCGCCTTTTGATTTGAGAAAGCCATATTCGTACGTGAATCTTCTCTGAACCAAGAAGAATTCTACTAAATCTCTTCACATAAGAAAGATATGAATATTTACAAAAGGTCGCTCATACTAGAAGTCCGTTAGTATATCACGAAATGCGAGCACACTCACAAAGTAAGTAGCGCGAGATATCCAATGCAGTCTAAAAAATAATGACTTTAGCATACCTGAATTTCGAGCGTTGCTGACTAAGAATCAGAGAGAAGAGTGTAAGATAGCCTATCGGTTCCATAATCGTTATGATACCAGTATCTAAATCACATATAATGAATGTCTTTTCTAAACCGAAGTGAGAGTGGAGATCAGAGGTTGCCACAACGATGTTACCGATTGAATGGACAACTGTTATAAAAAGCTAAGCACACAAGGCCAGGTAATGAAGTTGCACTAAAACTGCATGACTTTGAGGTGTGTACGCTACGCTTGAGACCTTAGAGAACCTGCAATGGTAGGGCTAAGTCAAAGTAGTTCGAATCACCCATAGATATCTGCATACTGTCATAGGCATACCCTATATAGTACTAATACCATAGATCCAGTGCAACTACTAATAATACGTGTGACAGTAACCAAGTTTGCCAGTTAGATAGCGTCAAAATGTCACAAGGTTGTGGGAAAAGACGAGTGATTGACTTGAGCGAAGACACAGCCCTTGTACGGGAACGAGCCAGTACCGCAAGAACGAGGAGATCCCTGACCCATTTAGAACATCATGAGCACAAGCAATTATCTTCTCTAACTCCCAGCGACGCATTGGAGCCGACTACCTCAGCTTGCGAGAAAGAGATCTTGTGGAAGTGTCAGAGATCTCATTATTCTAGTGCAACGTATCTATTTGAGCCATATTCTCGCTATTAGCTCGATGTTAGGGTTATAACAGCCGCTGTAAATCGCCGTCGATATTTCATGCGAGGAGAGAGCGCAGACTGAAGTTTGTCGACACCTGAAATACTGTCCTGATCATCAACCTGGTTAACCCCTGTGACGACTATCTCAACGGAATGACGAACCTTTTTTTCTCGAGGCGAGTGCCGTCCGTTTTATGGAGACCCATCTAGCGAAGGTAAGTGGGTTTGTGATTCTAGTGAGATAAGCTGAACTCAACGACACTAACTCTACATCAGAATAACGTTAAGCTCAGGAAATAGAAGTCGAGATGAGATATACTTCGAAAGGTATATATAACCTCTAATCCGACAAGAACTTGTGAGTCAGCTGAGATCCTATAGGACGTGTCTTCAATAAACTTTGGTGCAGAGAGAGAAAAGAAGCGAAGAGCGAGACCACACCCTAGTTCAGTCATGAGTATAGCATGCACTGGAGAAACACTCATCCGTAACACGCAATCACAATCTGGACGTATGCTTCAACCTGAACATCCGGTAGGTAAAGCTGAGTCCCTAAGGGTCGAGACTATAGAGTTGTGTACATGAAAGCGAAGTGCTCTCACTTCTTTGAAGCTTCAATCATAGAATGCAGACCGTAGCTATCGTCAGATCACAGTCACACTTTGTAGAACTTAGCATATTCTCATGTCACTACCCTATACGTGAGTACTTAGGACCTGAGTATGAGCAAGCTGTGAATGGAGGGTCGAGAAGACATTGTCAAGCCGCCCACGATTATGAAGAACAACGATTCTGATATAAGTTATGACAATTATAGCCTGAATACGATACTGACCGAGAAATGCATGCTTATCTAGATAGAACCACGGTATCAAATAGGTGACAGGTGACGTAACGGCTTCCACACGCAGCTTATTATATATATAGATATATATATATATCACCTCTGGTGGGAAAAGGAAAGAGGGCTACACATAGTTCATAAGAGTAAAGGGAACATCAATTGCCTGATCAATTAGTTACAGGACGACATGGTCTGATACAAAGTATTTGTAAGCGTGCAAGTCAAAGAAAATAAGGAAACAGAAGAAGGAAGGTCTCCTACCCGACTTTACCTGTTAAGTACATGTGGGAGTGGGGATAGCGGTTAAGTTTGGGGTCAGAGTTGGAGAGTTTGAAGATGAAACTGTTTTGATAGACTAGGCGCAAGAGCTCTCATCAAGGAGGACATATACAATTGGGGAGTCCAAAAGAGCAGTGTCCATTGTAACAGTGATTGTATAAGTAGAGAGAAGTAACGGTGGTACAGATGGTGGAAAGGATGCTTCAAACAAGAAAGAAAGGTAGAAGTAGATAAGCAGAGACGAAGAAATTTACCAAGGCAGGATGACAGCTCGTATAAGCACATGTTTTGTAAGGGATAGAAGGGTCTACCGTCAGAACCGCACGCCTTCTTAGTATTGAGTTCAAAGGAAAAGAAATAACAAGGATAAATAACAATGTTAGGTTAGGTTAAGTTAGGTTAGTTAGGTTAAGTTAGGATAGGTTAGGTTACATCTTTGGAAGAAATTATAATGTTAAGAATAAATGAGTCGGATGAATTTGCAAAGGAAGGAATAGCTCCAGATGATTCTCATAGATATATCAATATCACGTGAGAATTCGATTAAAGATCTATTATAGACGATATAATATCATCTGATAGTAGACTAATAAGGAATGCGAAAGTGGTACCTGGAGTAACGATGGATTCGGATCATAGATTGTTGGTGACGGACCAGGAGGGGAAGACAGAAAAGTTGCAGAATAAAGAAGAGAGAAATGTGATTAAAGTGGAGTCACAGAAGGAATGTGACAGGAAAAGGGAATATGTTGAAAATGGAATTAGAAGCAGAGGTATGAGAAAAGAGTTCAGCTTTATATAGTACTGAAATAGGAGGAAACCAGAGAAGAGAAACAGGAAAAAGGCTAGAATTGGATTTTTTTAGAAAAATGCAAAGAATGTGTGGATATGATGAACCAAAGAGATTGTTACATTTTCTAAGGAAAAAAGTGTTTTTAGTATATCGAAGAATAGTTTTTCCACGTTTCAGAGATAAAATATAAGAACTATGAGTTTCTGAGTTTGAAAACGACTGCAATTGCTGAAGAAGACAGCGTCCCAGCGATGAATACCACGAGAAGAAACAGTTAAACCAAGGTTTATTAATTTTGGTGGAAGGGAAAGTAAATAGAATGTACACCTCCACTAGAGGGAGAATATACTAGGTCTTGTGAGCTGCACATTCAGAGGCTACACCCTCTACCACACTGAAACTGAAAACATTCCGAGGGAAATCAATGAATTAAGAGGCAGGTCTGATAAGTTAACAACACCAAAATGCCAAAATTGTCTAGCAAAAGGAGATGTCCTTTCCTGTGAAAAATTTGAAGAGATATATCGATACAGAGACAAGAAAGTGATCGAAAGAACCGAGACACGGAAAGAGTTTAACAGTATAACAAGATATATTAGAAGTTAAGAAAATGTCAAGAACGTAGAGCTTATTTCCAAGACGATCTGGGTGGGACACGGCTAGGGAAGCGCACAATCTGCTGAAGGTTTCTCTGAATAGAGAAATAGAAGGCAAGTTCGTTAACTGTAACTTGAGAATTAGATGAGAAGAGAGAATGTGTTCTATTTTATGGTTTAGATACTCGAAGAGTTTAGGATATAATCATTAGTATTAGAAATAGACAGAATAGATGAATTGACAAGAGAGAGTCTAAGCCAAAAGTAGAGAATAAGGAAGACCATATTACAGTCTAAGCTTTCTTTTTTCCTTAGTAATCCTGGTATTTTCTTTTCTCGTGGGCTTTGGCAAGAGAGAGTCTAAGCCAAAAGTAGATAATAAGGAAGACCATATTACAGTCTAAGCTTTCCTTTTTCCTTAGTAATCCTGGTATTTTCTTTTCTCGTGGGCTTTGTTGTGAGTTTCTCTCATTAAACGTACTTTTTAGAGGCAATTTTTAGGCCTTTTTAAAAACATCTTCATACCATCCCATTTGCTTGTTCTGTAGAAACAGCATCGTTCATACCTGTATGATACACACACACAACTTATTAAATGAGTGGTGTCTACGGCTTTCTGTGTCATCAATTTATCGACTCTTAGCAACTTTCTATGCAATTTCTTTCTGGCAGTCAAATTATTTCATAATTCTCCATAAAATAGCTCTATTACTAAGGATGTTGGACTATCTCTTCTGAACTCTGGATTCGCATACCCCCTCCTTTGTCGGAGCTCTAATGAATCGTCTCACTACTACTCATTTTCCTGCTTTCTCTCTTCATCTTTAATACCCAGACCTTAACCGGTATGCTCATACCTCAATGTTACGTAACTTCCCCATTTTTTCTAACTTCCCCAAATTCTATGTTTTACTTAAAACACTTTTAAGTATCGATTTTATCGGGGTATGTCGGCCATTAATTTTGACTCTTTGAGGATGTCATGTGACAATTGGCAATTTACAGTGGTTATTATTATTATTATTATTATTATTATTATTATTATTATTATTATTATTATTATTATTATTATTATTATTATTATTATTATTATTATTATTATTATTATTATTATTATTATTATTATTATTATTATTATTATTGAAAAATAAGATAGGAGTATTTTATTGATAAAATAAAATAGAGGGAGAAAGAGCCCGATGTAATTGAAATTCTGCACTTCACATTAGTGAAAAACGCGTATTTTTTTTTCTTACGTAATGTATGACGTCATAAGAAGCTAATTAACTTTTAAAAATAAACAACAAATACAGTCTTTTATTATTATAACCTTAGTTTCTCAAATTTGAAATTCATTGCATGAAAAAGAACATATATAATAATTCGCATCACGCAATAATATTGCGTAATTATGAAAGAAAAATGTATAAACAGGTTTATATATTTATATACTATGGTATAAATAAGAATGTTATTTTTTTTAATGAAAGGAAAGTTCCGAGAATACGAAACGAAAATGGTCAAAGTAAATATTACTTATAAAAGAAAAAGGTACGAGAAAATGTTTTCGTGAAAGAAAAAGTAGTAAGAACGTTATTTATGAAAGAAAAAAAGTGCGATAATATGAAAATGATTCAGAACGTTATTTAAGAAAGAAAAAAGTACGAGAACGTTTCATTTACAAAACAAAAAGGTACGAGAATGTTATTTATGAAATAAAAACACTAAGATATGTTACTTATAAATAAAAAGCTACGAGAATATGTCATTTATGAAGGAAACGGTACGAGAATGTTGTTTAGGGGTAAAAAAAACTAATTTGATATAA
>JABUQX010035164.1:22500-27500 GCA_015478945.1 Trachelipus rathkii
CATTTCCAGTATGATTAATAACTGTACTCTCACTTATGATAGAGACTGCAATGTGTTGCTATATACGGAATAGCGGAAGGAATAAAGTCGAAACTACACTAAACTGATTACTAAAAAGATTTAAGACTCTTTCAAGATGGTTCAATGTCTTGATCCATTTCATGTTACTTTAAAATTGTTTTTCAGAAACTCTCTAAATTGTACCATCCATCGTAGCTTTCCACCGACCTTATTTCCCAAATTCGTGCTAGTTGTCCATTTTCTTCTGTTGTAAAAAATATTTTATTTTTTATTGTAATAAAATAGTTTCCACCTTTGGTAAACTAAATAGTGAACAGTAGATTCTATTCGTAAATAAGAAAAGATACATGAATCCTCTAACAGAAATGTGCTATACAATGCCCTGTATATTTTCAAGAGCTTAAACAAACACTTTTATCTAAAACCTTTTTCTTTATTGCTGCTGCAAATACCATGTTGTTGGCCAATCAGAACGTCACTATTTATTTCAACTTTCGCGCATTGCCTCCTCTAGATATTCCCCTTGTGAAGAGACCGATCTACAAATTTAGCAAGGAACCAATTGAAATTCAGTCAGGTGGAAATGAATTATTCTTGGGGCTGGCCGCATGTAGTTCCCGGTGGGATTTACTTTAGAAGCTTTATAGGTTGCTTGCTAACTAAATTTTATCCGGGAAGGTGTCTGATAAAGCTTTGGTTCAAGCTTTTTTAACTTGTGACACTTTAGAATTCCGGAAGGATCATTTCACATTTGATAAGGTATGGAGAATTAGTGATAAAAAGTTCTGTCTGCGTTGTAAACCTCCATGATTGTTGTTTTCCAGGAACAAATAGATTTTAAGAGCGCTCCTCACTTATGCCGAACTTTGAAAGGTGAATTTACAGCTCCAATGAGCAAAGAAGAAAATCAAGCATTTGTATCATCCACTGAGAAATACTTTATGCATGTTCCAATGATTACAGCATTTTTATGCGGGTTGGAACAAAAGCCGAAGTGTTAAACGGATCACTACAACTAATTCATAATGTAAGAAATACCCATTTGAAATACAATAACTTTAGACCAGCAGTTTCTACATATTTGGACGAGCCCAAATGCATTTTCTTAGAAACTCATTTACTTGGGAAGTGTGTAAGGTACTGTTGTGGAATTGAAGCCTGTGTCACGTGCAGTATTCCTAATACATCAAAACTTAAATTAAGAGGTCTTTGTTCTCTTTCACATATCGATACAATTTATGAGAAACACAGTTACCACAACAAAAAGAGAAAGCAGGAAAGATTTTCTTTTTTTAAATAGTTTTCGTCTTGGAAAACTAAAATAATACTCAGTTGTTTTCATTGTGCTAATAGAGTTTCTAAAGTGTTTTATTCCATATGAATGTAAACATCACTGAACATGCAGGGCGCTGTATATTTTCGACAGCTTGAACACTTTCATATAAAGCTTTTCTTCTTTGCTGCTCCACCATCATGTCGTTGTCCAATCAGAAAGTCACTATTTATTTCAACCTTCGAAGTATTGCCTTCGCTAGAGATTCTCCATTTGTGCTTTCAATATCCATTAAACCTAAGAAATCTTCTACGAACCATAATAATATATTTTAGCCATTTCATTAATAAATACTTTTAATTTGTTTTGATTTTTCTTTTATTAGACTTTATAAATTAAAATTGAGATTTATTTAATTTCATAATTCCTTAATTTTTTTTGATAGTTTAAATAATTTACGGAGGCAAGATTTCATCTCCCTAGAGATCCTCAAAGACACACACACACACAAACACACATATATATATATATATATATATATATATATATATATATATATATATATATATATATATATATATATATATATATATATATATATATATATATATATATATATATATATATATATATATATATATATATATATATATATATATATATATATATATATATATATATATATATATATATATATAGTGAAGGAAAAATCCTCATGATATCTGGGACTTTGATATGCCTTTAAATGGAACTTTAAGAAAAGAAATTTACTGCCTTCTTTTTAGAAGAAGAAGAATTAATTATTTTAGAAACGAAAAGAAAAAAAATAAGAATAAACTCGAAATTATATTTTATTTTAATTTGATCTTTTTGCATAAGTCAATTTACACACACACAAACACACACACACACACACATACACACACATACACACACACACACACACACACACACACACACACACACACACACACACACACACACACACACACACACACACACACACACACACACACAACCACAACTACATATACACCAGACACACACACACACACACACACACACACACACACACACACACACACACACACACAGGACCTTATTGATTATATGGATCCATATATTGTTTTTATATTTTTTTCCATATACTGTTATTATATAATACTAAGTCTCAGTGGTAAAAAAAAGGACCAAAAAATTTTACATACATAAAAAGGTAATTATTTAATAAAATCGTACTATTTTAAGCATCGTACGTTTGGCAGCTACCAGGAGAAAGTAAAGACTCGTGATATATTCTTAAATGCAAATATCTTATTTAGAAATACTCTAAAACAAGATAAAAAAAAAGTTACGGCAAATAGATCCACCTAGGTTAGGTATAGGTTTACTGCATCGTCGATTCATATAGGTCAAGTTCTGGTTTAGGACCCTATTAGTTCAGGCTATGATAAGTTTTGTTAAGCATACGCAGAATCAATATTTGAAAAAAAAATCAATTTTAACCCGAAACTTTGTTTTTTTCCCCTACCTTATATTCTTTCACGCTTTAACAGAAAAACATTTTCTTTCTCATGCAAAATATACGTTCTTGCTTACTTTATTATTTAATTTTAAATAATGTAAAATTTCGTATCTTTCTTATTACCATTTTAAATTATTGTTAGTATCATATACTAACAATATATGAAAAATTTACGTAAAACACAAAATTAACTAATCCATATATTCATAAGGTCTCTCTCTCTCTCTCTCTCTCTCTCTCTCTCTCTCTCTCTCTCTCTCTCTCTCATTGCTAATAATGATAAGACATGATGGAAAGAAAAATATCACGCTAGAACACAAACACACACACACACTCACACACATCTACACACACACATCTTATCTACATATACATACCCTTCATGAACTGATTTTTCAAAAAACAAAAAAATTCCCTATACGGAATACAACTATTTTCATGTATTATGGATATGAAGAGGGAAGGGGGCGACGAATGGGATTGGTTGAGGTTGTATTAAATATGAATTAATTATCGAGTCACTTCCGCATCAACATCCGCATCCACATTAACAACTGGATCACATTCGGTAAACATCACAAATGCGAATGCAGAGAAGTGTAGGTTCAATTTATGACACGACTTTTTCTTAATCAGTTAAACTAACCTAAGTTTAACCAAACCTGACCTAACTTAACTTTAATATAACCCTTTTCCTTATCCAGTTAACCTAACCTAGCCTAACTCATTTTGCTAACCTGTTAATCTAACCTTAACCTAACTTAACTTTAACCTAATCTAACTTTTCTTAACCAGTTAACCTAACCTAAGTCATTTTGCTAACCTTAACCTAACAAGGAAATATTAAATCATATACAAAAGAGCGCCCAATCCTATCTATTTGCATTATAATGCCACACATATGAGGGTATTATATCTATGTATATACATTATACTGACATATATAAAAGAGAGCACAATATATATGTATTGTGAAAGTTATTTTTTTAAAAACCCAGGGTTTTATATGAAACTGTGGGAGTATGACACAAAAAGATAGCATTAAGAGGGCATGATGCCTCATTCGGAAATATAAGGAAATAAATGCCAACAGCATACGCAACTACAGCAGAATGAAGCCTATTACAAAACCATAAGGGTGTTAACTCCTAACATTAAAGTACCAATAGGGGGGGTAATATACTGCACGCTGATATAATATGAACTTACGCATTAACAAGACAGGTAAAGCATGGCAATAAGTTCAAGGAGGGTATTAGATGCCGACAGGAGACTATGCTCAACTCATTTTTTTTTATCTGAGTGTGCTTAAACGAGTGGTCTATTTTATTCTGATAGACTACATTATACTGACAAACGTTTCTGGTTTGCCAAATGGGAAGAGACTTGAAGCAACCCGAAAACATGGTATGTATCATAGATGGGTACTACTAAAATATTTCACGTTTATTCTTCTTTTGAGACGCATATTATATATGACCACAGCTGTGGCTCTAAGGCGCACAAATAAAAAAAATAATGATTACACCTACCACTATTATGCCTTGATATGTGTACAGAGAAAACTTACTCACCTAAGCCTGTCATTATTGTTAGTAACCCGCTTCATAACTTTCAATAACGACATACTATAATCAATCTACTCTATTCAGGAAACAGGAACTGAACACATCCTGGAGAGGCGCGTCCACATCAACAACTTGCGACCTTCGAATCCGGTCATTGTGTATATAGTTATATAAATAAGTTGAATCTATAAAAAACATAAAAATAGATAATAATATTTTTTAGACTGCCTCTTCTCTAATCTACGGTTTTATAATTAATTACAAAACTCTGAGAGTTCACGCTATATATATATAATATAATATAATATATATATATATATCTATAATATATTTAAATATATTATATATTATATATATATATTATAATATTTATATATATATAGTATATACCGATATATATATATATATAAAATTTATATATATAATATATATATATATATATATATATATATATATAGTATAGTGAGTATAATTATATATTATAGATTATTATATATATATTATATAATATATATATATAATATTATATTAGCAGCTTTCCTCTTGGCATCGTATTTGTTTTGTTAAGTGCATGAAGACAACACCACTAAAAGGAATCACTTGGCAACAACGT
>JABUQX010035164.1:32500-39241 GCA_015478945.1 Trachelipus rathkii
TCACCCACCTGGGCCAGGGATTGAACCCTACACTTGACGGATCGATAGTAAGGGTCCCGTGGTCCTGTGAAGCTCTAGGTGGATTTTCTGACTGCAACGAGTTCTCACTAAAAGGTATAAATGGGGAGGTAAGGCTTTTCTTTCGACTTGCGTCATATTCTTTCTTCTACTTTTTTTTTCAGTGCATGGCTAACGCACATTACCACACAGTCTTTGGGAGAGAAGGTGGTTGATATATATATATAGTATATATTATAATATATATAACATATATATATAATTATATAATTATATTATATATATAAATATATATATATATAATATAATATATATAATTATATATATAATATATAATATATTATATAATATATTATATATATATATATATAATATAAACAAAAAAATTAAAAATAGATTTCTAGTCTATAATAAAAAGTATTTATAAGCCATAAAAATAAACTAAATAAAGGAGGAAAAATTTGCACAATTTAAACACAATAAATAAAATAAAATAAAATAAATAATTGATAAAAATACATAAATAAATAAATAAATAAATAATTATATAAATAAAGTAATAAAATAAATATATTCAATAAATAAAATATTAATTAATAAATACAAAATTAAATAAAACAAAAATAAATAAATAAAATAAAATAAATATATAAATAAATAAATAAATAAATATAAATAAATAAATAAAATATAAATAAAAACAAATAAACAAACATACAATGAAACAGCTGTCGTCGTGGGACTCGTGTCAGACAAATAATAATAATAATAATAATAATAATAATAATAATAATAATAATAATAATAATAATAAAATAATAATAATAAAGGATTTAGTCTGACGTCGTAAAATAAGGATGTCGATATATAAAAAAATATTTATATATCAATGATCGCTAATTTTCAAAAATATCAAATCGGATAAAAAATATCGATTAATCGGTTTAAATATATATATATTATATAGTATATATATTAATATATATTTTATAATTTTTATATATATATTATATTTATATTATATATATTATATATATATATATATATATATATAATTATATATATTTAATATATATATATATATAAATATTAATATATATATATATACACGGTATATATAAAATGAAGGTTTCACTGATTTGTTTTGTTTTATTTTGGTTTTTGGTTTTTTCAACCGATATGACGGATTTTGACGAGCAAAGAATCTGCGGACGACCGTCAACAATGACATCGCCGAAAATCATAAAAAGAAATCGCGATGCTATCCTTGCAGATTGTGGGCGAACAATCCACGGTATTTGTGAGATAGTAGGGACAGTCCATACGGATGTTCACACACTTTTTTTTTTGGCCCGTTTCGCCATCTGAAGTATATTGTCTCTAGTCGCAACATCCGGCGGTGTTTCAATCCGAGATGGCAGTAAATTCTTTACCTCCACTATATATTCTTTGTTTAAGATCTAGATAATAAAATTGCGATTATGCAATATTTAAAACCTACAAATTATTAAGAACGATGGATAGACAAGGCTGGACACCTGGGTGTCTAATGAGAAGGTGAGCTCGTGCTTATAAAACTGTATCTTAAACCCCTTTTTTGGGTGGGGAATAGATCAGTGGTAAAGCATCGAGTAATATTGTCTCAGTCAACAACGCGGTGGTTAAATTCCCGGAGAAAGCAAGAATTCTTTACTTCCACTACTAATTGTTCTTTTTAAGATATATATATTATAGTAAATATATGTATATATATATTATTATATATATATATATATATATAAATATAATATATATATAAGAAAATTATATATATATATACTATATATTATATTATATAATATAATATATTTTATTATATATATATTTATACGGAGAGAGAGAGAGAGAGAGAGAGAGAGAGAGAGAGAGAATCTTCGTGTAGAAGAACAATATGATTCCTGCTAGACAAAATAGGAAAGAATTCGATAATTATTATTATATTTCGATAGACATTCCTAAAAATAAAAGTTTTTTTCGTTGCTCGGATTTGTCAGCACCACAAAAATAATGACGCACTTTTATAATTCGCTCTATCTACATATTTTTCCATCATGTATTTCGTTCAAAGATTTTTTTTTATCTTTAAAAAGACTTTCCTTTAACTTTTTTAATTGTGTGTGTATATCATTTATTTTTTAATCAATTTTTGCTTGAACTGCGATGACGCAAAGAAGTGATTGTTCGTTCCATGATTTTAAAATTAATTAAGTTTGAACCGCAATTGTTACGACCATTAATGAGAGTGTTAAAATAATTTCATTGGAAAAATGTTTCTTCAACTATTGCACCATTGCCAATTTGGAAACACAATGACGAATCTCTGTCAAATATTTTGCACAGTTACTATATAATATATATTATATTATATATATTATTATATAATTATATATATTATATATATAATATATATATAATATATATATATATATACATATTGGCATATGATTTACTTGTGGCCAGTAGTGAATTGGCTGAACTGGCTTGACTGGCTTACGTCTCACTATGGCTGATCCGAGTGCTGAATATATATATATTATATATTATATATATATTATATATATATATATATATATTTATAAATATATATATATTATATATTATATATAATATATATATATATATACTATATAAATATATATATATATTATATTGCGTACCTTATACGAATATGCGATTAAGGAACATGGTCAGGTCAATTTTGAAAAATTTACGCTACATACGATACGATAGAAGGAAGATTGTATCATGGTAATTTTGAATTAGTTGTTACTTTAAGGTATAGGTTAGGTTCAGGTTAAGTTAATGAGGTTAGGTAGATTAGGTTTAAGTGATGAAGGTTAGAACCTAACTAAATAACTTAACTACCTAACTAACCTAACCTAACTTAAGTAACAATAATTCAAAATTTACCTGAAACCATCTTCCTTCTATCGTATTCGTATGTACGTAAATTTTTCAAATTACCTGAACCATTTCCTTTTATTCGTTCGATAAGGTCGCAATATATATATATATATATATATATATATTATATATATATATATATATATATTAATATAATATATTAGTATACTATATAATATATATTAGCTATATTCGGTATATGTATTGGGTAGGCTCGGGCACGCGTCAGTCTCACGAGATTGTTATGCGCCGTAAGTCCAGTCAGCACTGCCGATCAGCATGAGTGAGACTAGAGCATCAAGCCAGTTCAGTCCAATCACTACTGCCACAGAGTAATCTATGCAATATATACTATATATATAGTATCTATATATTATATATATATATATATAGTATATTATTAAAACTTAGTTGACAGATGTAGAGTAATTTTCTTAATTTAAATGACTTTTTGTATGGAATTTTTAGTCTCTATTACGATTTGATAGGTGATGGAAGTGAATATTAAGAATGTCCGTATGTAAACACGAATTGATTTCAAAAAAATTTGACGTAAGATTTCATATTATATCGTATATATATATATAGATAATAATATATAATATATTATATAATTATAGTATATATATAATATATATATATGATATATTTATTATATATATATATCCAAATGTTTTCTACCTTAGATGTCCTTGTTCTGCAACGTGAAATTTTCATATAGGTTTAGTTGCATTGCTTGCCACCGTAACACTTTAAGTAAGGTTGCATTGCTTCGCAACGTGAAGCCATCTCGCTAGGTTCACTGGTTTTGTGAAACCTGTATCATTTGAGGTTTATACTGTACCAACCCTTTTAATTAAGGTATGATAAAGTTGGTTAGGTACAGCACAAATTTAATATACTTATATTTATATATATATATATATATATTATATAATATATATAGTATATAGTATATATATATTATTAATATATATATAATATATATATTCTCAACTACTTCGTTATCGTTTGTGTCCGAACCTAGAGCCCCCCCCCCTCAAACCTTGAGTCGCGTGGCGACTTAAGCACGTGACCAGGCACGACTTGGTTTGGTTTGCACATCACAAACTGAACGATAAGGTGATCTTGAAAGTGCAATTTTCTCCATTATATATTAACTATATATTATATAAATAATATATTATATAATATATAGTAATATTATATAAATTGGCCATCTCCAAGCCTATATCTCTGACTGCATATAGGTACCCGTATAAGACTCTCTTTGTGATATCGAAACGCAGAAAGGTGATTGAAAAAACTGCTATAATACCATATATATAGATATATATATATATTACTATATAGTATATATAGTATATATATATATTATATATTATATATATATATGGTAAACTGAACCTTTCGTCTGACCTTTAATTCACTATATCGATAAATATCGAATATCGATTCTTGGATATATCGATATAATATTATATATATATATATTATATATAGTATAATATATATTATATAATATATATATATATAATAATATATATATATATATATACTATATAAATATATATATATATATATAGTATATATATATATATGGATAGTATATTGTCATACAAATATAATTGATAATCAATATGTAGGTAATACTAAATGAGATTTATAGAGTGCGAATAGATTGTTGCGAATAAATGTCCCAAAAGTACTTCATTTTTGGGATTTAATTGGTTTTTTGGGTATGATCACTACGATACCTCACGGGTATTTCCGACCCCGATGTCCGGAGTTCGGGGTCTCTCGCCCTCTAGGTGGACGACGGGGGACTTATCCCCCCTCCGGGGATGGTCTCCGGACCCCCCGCTCTTTGGTCTTGGTGTCGCCGGTCACTCCGACCATCCCTCCGGGGTATGAAACGTCCCCCTCCTTCCCATCGCTCGAGCCCCCCTAAAAAGGTTAATACTCATTTTAGAGGGCTCGTTGACTCACTGTCGTAAAAGTAGCCCTAAACTTTACTGAATTCCACTGTGCGTAAAATCTAGCCCTATTCCTTTGACTGAAAGACCGTTTTAGTAGCTGCCTGAAATATATAAGCACGATATTTTGGATATATTAATGTAAATCAGAGTCTTACCTGCTAAATTGTAAATTAATTTTGACCTACAAATGTAAAAGAAATGTTTTTAAAACATCATCTATATATAATATATATATATAATATATCTATATATATATATATATATATAATATATATATATATATATATATATATAATATCTATATATATATATAGTGGTTAGAGCATCCGGTTATTGGCTTTCCTTTAATATATATTAATAGTATATATAGAGTATATAAGCCGTATATTTCGGGATTTTAATGTAAATCAGAGGTCTTACCTATTAAATTTAAAATTGCTAAATTGACATTTTGCCTTCATTTTTGGTAATATTGATTTTTGATAATCTGTAAACACTTAAAAAACTTAAATCTCAACAGTTATATTTTAAACTCAAAACTAATTTATCAAATAATCTCCTTATTTAAATTCATGGTCTTTAACACCTTGTGGTTGTGTTGTTGGTTTTCCCCGCTAAACTTCCTTTTAAATTATTTTTTTTTTTTCAAAACATTACTGGAAGTCTGGAACCAATATGGCTGCCATTTATCTGTCTAGCTGTTTCAATAAAATAATGACAATGGGTATTTCGAAAATAGGGTTGATTCGATAACATAGTATCGATAAATCTAAATATCATTTTGGTCAGTGACGATTATTCACGTCAGCCTATATATAATATATATATATATAGTATAAATATAATATAATTGTATATTATATATAATATATATATATATATATATATATTATATTATATATACCGTATATATATTATAATATCATATATATATTATATATATATATTATAGGTAGAGACTATATATATATTAGTATATATATGATTAGGTATATTAGTGATATATAATATGGTAAGTTATTATTATTACCGTATATAATTATATTAGTAATATATATAGATATATATATATATATCATATAGTATATATATTATAATATATATATATATATATATAATATATATAGTAGTATATATATAGTAATATATATACCGTAATTATTTATATATATATTATATATATATATTATATTATATATGATATATATATATATAATAATATTATATATATATATATATATATATTAGTAATATATATATACCGTATTTATATATAAATATATATACTTATATATATAAATATATATATTTAATATAATATATATATATTAATATATATTTAATATATTATATTATAGTATATATATATTATCTATATATAGTATAGTATATAATAATATATATATTATATATATATATATATATTAGTATATAATATATAATACTATATATATATATATATATATAGTATATATAATATAAGGCACTTATTACTTTAATAAGGAAGTTAACAATAAAGTGGTATAATATCGACAATCGCGGACTCTGCTCATGCAGTCCAGCAGTGTCACGCGTTAGCATAAAACTCACAATAGAAAGTCGCGAAAGTTTTTCCACAGTTTGCTTTTATTTTATCAAGTTTAATTTTTATAATGTAATTTTTTTATATATTTTAAGGGCTCGAAGCCGACGGAGGGACAAGAGGGGGACGAATCCCCAACGTCGTCCCCGCTGAGCCGGAAGACCCTGACTTTCTATCTTGCTATTTAATCTTGGTAATTCCTTTATTAAAAAAAAAAAA
>JABUQX010035165.1:0-38204 GCA_015478945.1 Trachelipus rathkii
AAAAATTATATAAATCTCTTTATAAGTAAAGGGAAGCAGTTAAAGATTAAATTTACTTTCTTTTTATAAATTAATGTTATATTATATACTATATATATATAGTATATATTATAATATATATATATATATAATATATATATATATATATATATATATATAAATATATTATATATATATATATATATTATAATATATATATATATATATATATATATATATATAATATATATAAGAGAGAGAGAGAGTAGGAGAGAGAAGAGAGGAGAAAAGATCACATAAGATGAACAAAAGATGAACATATTTAATCATTATTTTGTCACCATTTTGGTATTTATTAACTCTTAACGTTTAATAATATTTATTTTTTTTAAGGCGGGCATAATTCCAAGAAAAGGGCAAAGGAGGGAATTATCTCGAAATATTATGGACACCTTACAAGGGAAAAACAAATATTCATCAGAAAATAAGCGATTAACAAATAATTCCACCTGTATAAAGCAAAAAAAAAATAAATAAACTTTTTCTTTCTCTCTCTCCTCTCTCTCTCCTCTCTCTCTCATCCTCTCTCTCTCTCTTCTCTCTCTCCTATTCTCTCTCTCTCTCTCTTCTCTCTCTCTCTCCCTCCTCTCTCTCTACCTCTCTCTTAACTTAAACCTAAGAAGGCGTATGATCCTAACGGTATTCCATCTGTGGCTTAAAACGTTGTCTGCTTTCTGCTTGTTCCCGGTCCTTGATAGCCTGTTTCCTCTTGTCTTTTTTCTTACTTCGACATCTCCCCCCCTCTTGTGGAGAAACTATGCGAAAAAAACGCTCATTACCCTGTACTGATGAAAAGGAGCCTCTGTGTAACTCCTCCTAAAAGGGGACCCTCTCAACCATCGAACCATCGTCATTATCTCTCTTTAACCTTCGTTCTTTTATTAGTTTTAGGAAATCTATAGTCCTCGAAAAGGCAAGGTTTTGAAACATCCATAAATTCTTCTAATTAAATCTCCCGATTTAAATAAAAAAAATAATAAAAATAAATAACAAAACCGTGATAGAATGTATCGACAATTCTACCAGGAAAATCATTATTGTAAATTGATATATAGGAAATCAATGCCGATTACTATGTAAAAGCTATATTTTATATGTAAGTCAGTTCGTCCCACCCCTCTGTCCCCCTATCGGTGATCTCGTATAGCACCTCCTTTATATTATGTATCATGTTCTATTAGGAAGTTAAGTCACGTAAAAATCTAATGCTCAAAATTCTCAATTTTGACAAATTTAAACAAAACAACTAAAAATAAAATTATGATTTTCTATATGAAAAGGGAAAATCACTTACAAAAATTATTATCAGATACCTTAAAAAAATGAAAACAAAAAAAATCAAGAAATAAAAAAAGAATTGATTCATAATTAAACTATCTAGCAACTGTCCCGTCACCATAATATAATGTAAAAATAATAATAAAGACAGACAGACCTTAACCCCTCCAGAATGTCCCAGTTAACTCATCTAATAAATAAGAATTATACTTAAGAGGCCGCTCGGTCTTTTTAGACTGTTCCAGTCGAACAATAAAAATTACATAATTAAAAGGTCGCAATTGGCCCCTATGAATGTCCAGTCAACCGATTATAATAATAATAAATAAGATAATACTTAAAGAAGCCGCAATGGCCTATCTTGAACTGTCCAGTCAACCAATCGATAAACTATAATTTAGAAATAATAGAAGAAGCCGCATTACCCCCTTAGAATGTCCCAGTCGAACTCATAATAAATAAGAATAATACTAAGAAGCCGCCATGGTTCTTTTTAGACTGCCCCAGTCGACCCGAATAAAAATGAATAATTAACAGAGCCGCATTGGGCCCCCTCTAGAACTGTACGTCCAGTCACCCATAAAAATTAAAATTAAGAAATAATTATTTAACTAATAATTAATGTAATTAATGATAGTATTATTACATTAAAAAGCACTTGGCCTACTCTAGACTGCCCAGTTCAACAACAATAATTAAGAAGTAATATATTTAAAAACCGCAGTTGGCCCTCTGAGACTGTCACAGTCAACTCCATTAATATTAATAATGTAAGAATAATAATTCGAAGCCCGCGATGGGGCTACTAGACTGTCCCAGTAACCATTAATAATTAAGAATAATAATTAAAGGCTCGCATTAACCCCTCTCAAGAACTGTTCCAGTCAGACCCATGATAAATACAGGATAAAACTTAAGAAGCGCATGGTCTTTTAGACTGTCTCAGGTCAACTAAGAAAATGAATTAATTCAGAATCCGCATGTGGCTCCTCTAGAATGTCCCAGTAACCCATAATAAATATAAAAAAGAATAATACTTAGAAGCCGCAGTGGCCTATCTAGCATGCCCAGTCAACCAATAATAATTTAATTATTTAAAATTATAATAAGAAGCCGCATTGACCTTCTTGAATGTCCCAGTCAATTCATAATAAAGAACAACACTTAAAGAAGCACGCGATGGTCCTTTTTAGACATAGTCCAGTCAACCCAATAAAATTAATATTAAGAAGCCCATTGGCCCCTCTAGAATGTCCAGTCAACCTAAAAATTAGAGAATAATACTTAATAAGGATGCATGACTTATCTGACTGTCCCAGTCAACCAATAATAAATTAAAAATAATTAATTAAGAAGCCGCATTGACCCCTCTAGAATGTCCCAGTCAATTCAAAATAAATAAGAATAATTCTTAAAAGCCGCATGGTCCTTTTTGACTGTCCCAGTCGACCATATTAAGATATAATAATTAAGAAGCCGCATTGACCCCTCTAGATGTGTCCCATAATAATAATAAATTAGAATAAATACTTAAGAAGCCGCATGGGCCCTATCTAGACTACTCATATTATTATCCTCAAAGCCAAAAACTCCCTCATCGTTGCTTTACGTTGCACCCGATTCAGCATATCTATGTCTTTTCTAATAAGGGGGCCTAAAATGTGCTCAGGACAATATTCAAATATGGCCAACATTATCTTTATACTCATTTAATCCAATCAATACTCTTGTTTGTTGGATTAATTTTTCAATTTCTTAACCCTAGGCCCAGCTCTAAGTTCCAAAAATCTTCAATGGAAACACTGAAACGCAACCACTAAAGAATGTTACAGGAACTTACCGGGTTACATGCAATAGTTTGTTGAAAAGTTGAAAAATATTTAAAACTTCCTATATATATAGCTTTATTCTAATTTTTTATTTATATTGAAGTTAAACCACTTAAATATACAAAAATATATAAAATATATATATATATATATAAAAAAAAATAAAAAAATCATGATTTTTTTTGTATAAAAATCAAGTAAAAAATCAGTTGATTTTTTTTTTTTGATTTTTTTCATGCAATCACTGGAATAAACAGAAATATAAAAAAAATAACAAATGGTTTACATTAACAAATAATGTATCAACAATTGTGATTGGAGTTTATCGACTTCTGGAGAAGATTAGATGTAAGCTAATTTTATTGAATGAAACATTCATCAATTCACACGGGCCTACTTCCATGTTGTTTGCTTACATTTATGCGTAAGCACGTTCTACATTCGGCAAGCATGGGAAATAGCAACCTTACAGAATTAAGGAAATTCCTTACGATTCGTGAGCATGTTTAACGATTTTGCGCTAAGTTTGACAAAAACGAACTCAAACTCGAGCATTTCTTAGGTTTCGTAAGCACAAATGCAAAAACAAAAACGGCTTAATTTTTAATATCATGCGATAGTTTTTGCTCTCCCATTTTACTACTATAATCTGTGTACATGATCTATGCTGTGTTTTGCAAGTGAATCTAGTTAGCAAATTAGTGTATCAAACTGTGGTTTTTAGAAATTTGAATTCGATCAAGAGACCGTTTTCGTTTTGTCATTTGTTCTTACGCTCGATAAGAAATGCTTACCCAGTTTTAGCACGAATTTCGTGGCATAAACGACCGCGTTTCTCCTAAAGAGTTACTATTGTTTACAACAATTGATGTAATCATGTGGTGATGCAGCACGTGGTTTTGGGATAAAAAGATTTGAAAAAAATAACAAATGGTTTATATTACAAATAATTGATCAACTATTATGATGGGGCTTATCGATTTGGAAGAAATTAGATTTAAAGCTAATTTTATTGAATGAAACATTCATCAATTCAAACGGGCCTACCACATTCGCCATCTTGTTTGTTTACATTTTTTCGTAAGAGCTTGCTGAATTCGGCAAGCACGCAAAATAGCAACCTTACAGAATTAAGGAAATTCCTGAGCACTTTTTACGATTTTGCACTCGATTGGTGAGGACTTTTTACGATTTTGCGCTGTTTGACAAAAACGAACGCAAACTCGAGCATTTCTTACGTTTCGTAATCACAAAAACGAAAACGGCTTTATTTTTGTCGACTATTTCTGTTCTTAATTTATTTTAGAATTTAGACCGTTTTCGTCTTTGTCATTTGTGCTTTTAAGACATTAAGACATTAAGAATATAAAGACAGTAAGAAGCCACATGGGCCTGTCGAGACTGCCCCAGTCAACCCAATAACCAAACATGCTAATGCAAATCCACAAAGCACCCTAGGGCTGGTCAAATTACTGTAACTAAAATCCACCGATTTTGGCTTTGTCAAAGATAAGACCTATTATATTATATATATATATTTATATATATATAATATATATATATTATTTATATAATATATATATATTATATATTATATATATTATATATATTATTATAATATATATATATATATATATATATAATATATATATATGATATATATAATATTATATTATATTATAGGGCCCCTTATATATATATTTATATATTATATAATAATATATATATTATTATATACTATATATATATGATATATATTATATATATATATATTATATATATATATATATATTATATTATATATATTATTATATTATATATATAATATATGATACCCAAAACACACACTGCATTTAACTAACTAGTTATGGGTCAAACATGCGTTTAACATACAATTTGTAACTAAAAACGGTCAATTGGCTTTGTCTAATTATATTATATGCATACCCAACCCACCATTAACCTATCAACCCTTTCTTAACTGCTGCAATCGAGTCACATTCAACAACCTGTGGCAGACATATTCAAAATTTAACACCCTATTACGAAATTCAATGGCTTCTTATATCAAGATGGCGTGCTTTCTTCTTAATTTTCTTTATGCCCCCTGGTCGACTGTCCATGCCTCTACTATGAAAAATTTTATTGGTCTCTGTATTATCAATAGATTCAAATATTTTGTAGACTTGTATCAACTCCCCTTCTGAGAATTCGCCTTTCTGCAGAAAACATCCATAACTCTTCGGCCTCGTACCTCATAGCTTCTTTACCCTCAAACCCAAAATATCCTTGTTGCCCTACGTTGCACTCGCTTTAGCATATCTAAGTCTTTCTTTAACATAAAGGGGCCAAACTTGTCACAATACTCTTTACTTGGCCCTAACATAGGTATTATAAGCTTACTTATCAACCTTCGTTGCTCCTTGTAAACAACATTGCGGATTTAATTTATTGCCCAAGCAGTCTTTTAGCTTTATTTCTAGCTTCCAATACACTGATTAGCTACTTTCAAAATTCGTTATAATGACACGCTAAACCTTTTTCGTTGGTCCACATACTCAAGGCCAATCCCATTTATCGGGTTAAACTTTTTATTGTATGGACCTAGGTGAAAGAACCTTACACTTTTTACTATTAAAATTCATTTGTCAATTATCTGCCCACCCAAGACGTTTAGCAAGATCACTTTTGAATCTTTATACATCCTTCCTTATTCTTACTGTGGTGGCCACTTTGGTATCATCGGAAAACTTAGACCTTGCATTTAAAGTCCCTGGTCTAAATCATTTAATATTATTGGGAAGTAGTGACCCCGCTCTGAAACCTGATGACACCACTCTTCAGCTATGTTCCCATGTAATTATTGCCATTTGTTTGTACACACTGTATTCTTATTTCGCAACCACTCTTTAACACATTGCCTGCCACGGGTAAATTGGTAACTTTTCCATCAGCTTCACGGTGCGGGAAGGGCTTATCAAAAAGCTTTGCTAAAGTCTAAAATATACAATATCAGACTGGGTCTCCTCGGTCAATGCAGTCAGGAATGTATTCCATAATTCTAAAAGGTTTGTTGACATGACCTACCCTTTCTTGAAAACCGTGGCTGACGGAGTCAACAATGACCTTGTTTATCTTCTAACATATTTTCCATATGACCTTTTCATTACTTTTCCCAGAACCTTATGCAACCAGAGATCGTTTAAGCTAAACTGGCCATATAAATTCCCAATCTTCCTTACTCCTTTCTATATAATAGGCACAACAATATGCTGTTTTTCCAGTCATCTGTACGCTCACAAATGTTATAATAGCTTAAAAATCAAATACAGTGGCCTTTGCAATGTTGGTACTAACCCTTCGAATTCTACCATATTACGCATTCAGGGCCTTGCAGCTTTATTGGGCATCAATATGATACTATAACTTTAATATCTGTACGTCAAATTCTCAAATTTGTAAGTCTCATTGTAGCATACAAGAATATTAAGTCTTATCTTTAATCTTCCTCGTGAACAACGAGCAAAATAAGCCATTGGAAATGTTGCCAACTCCATTTTCTTGAACTCACTTAAATTTCTCATCAGTTTAATTGGACCACATTGTCCTATTTCCTTACTTTTAAATTTAGTAAAGCTAAAAAACTTCTTCAGATGCTATTACTTACTATTCCTTGCTAAATTAATTTTTGCCTCTCTTCTTTGCCTTTCTTATTGATTTAAGTTCATTTCTATTTTCCTATATTTTCAATCCTCCCTATTACTACCTTGAATAATCTTAAAAACATCTCCGCCTTTTCAATGTGAATTTTCCTTTTATCCTCTCATATTCCACCCAAACAGTTTTCTCTTTGCACCCTAATGGGTTTATCTTTATAAAACATACTGACTGAATATTCATTAAATTTGCTTAAATGGTTCCCACATGATTAAAAACAGGTTCTTGGTCTTAACCTTCTTATATCCCAGGTCAGTTGTACTTAAGCAGTCCGAAAATTTTGTTAAATCGCCATTTCCGGCAAATCTAAGATGCTTTCCTTATTAACTTGCAATTTGGGCCAAGATATCACATTCATATTAAATCTAATTATGTTATGGTCAGTCACTAAGTCCTAAATTCTCATCAACTCTAACTTCATCCACCATACTTTCATCGTTAGTTAATATTAAGTCTAATAGTGCATCGTATCTTGTGGGTTCCTGGACCATCTGGGTCAAAAAGTTATCTAGTATACAATTTATGAATGCAGAACTACTATGGTCCATATTAGATAAGGAATCCCAATGAATACCAGGAAAATTAAAATACGCTCGATAAGAAATGCTTACCCAGTTTTAGCACGAATTTCGTGCATAAACGATCGGCGATTTCTCATAAAATTTACTTTTGTTTAAAAACAATGGAGAATAGCTGTTTGTGATGGAAAGCAGTGTTTGGAGAATAAACAAATAAAAAAAAATAACAAATTGATCAACTGTTGTGATGGAGTTTGGCGATTTAGAAGAAATTAGATTTAAAGCTAATTTTATTGAATAAAACATTCATCAATTGTTACATTTTTTCGTAAGAAAGTGCTAAATTCGGCAAACACGGGAAATAGCAACCTTACAGAATTAAGGAAATTCCTTACGTTTGGTGAGCATTTTATTACGATTTTGCGCTGTTTGACAAACGAAGCGCAAGAACTCGAGCATTTTACGTGTTTCGTAACAAAACGAATCACGAATTGGCTGGGTCGGTCATTGATAGTTTAACCAAGTCACAGTTTTACATATGGCTTACCTAGAGCCCTAGACTGGCACGTATGTAGGCAGTTAAGGATTACTGTATTGCTGTTTGTTTGCAGGTTTATTTGGATTATTAAATAGTTTTTCTGTATTTAACTACAGTCATCAGCAATTATTATATTAATTTTGTGATAATTTAAATTAAGTTTACCAGAGCAATAGGCTAAAGTTGGCTACTTCATATTCTTTTTATATTAGCCATAGCTTAGGACCATAAGATAAGCTAGGTTCAACTTGTTTATATTTAACTTATTTTAAGATGTTATTTTTTATTTTTTTAGCTTTAGTGATAAACTGGTATTATTGACGTTCCAGGTCACCGACAATTATTAATCTTAACCATTAATGACAAAAATCTGTATCAAATAATGAACTTTTAATTAACCGGGGCATAAAATTTGGTAATTGTTACCCAGAGGTCACCCCCAGTTTTTATGAAAATCACAGGATACTCAAAAAATAATAATAAAGAATGCTGAAAACGAAAAAATCGTCGCTTTCCTTAGGAAAAAAAGTTACAGCTCTCAAGTGCTAAACCCTAGGAATTTGTTGTTATTAAAAAAAACGCAAATGTTTTTTTCTGAAAACACAGGTATACTCTAAAAAATAATAATGAGAATAGTGAAACGCGAAATCGGCGTCTCTTCTTAGGAAAAAGAAGTTACCCGCCTCTGAAAGTTAAATTCCCATAGTTTCTTTAATAAAAATTATGGCTCGTGCACGTTTTAGGGCCATCCTGTTCCAAGGTACACGAATCTATTTGTTCATTTACATAATTTTTCCTATATTTAACAAAAATTATTCATAACCTTACCTAGAGGGCCTGAATGAGACCTAACCTGGATCGATCAATATTGAAAAGTCTATGGGATTTTTAACAACTTTGTGAGAGGCTGTAACTTTTTTCTAAAGAGAGCGAAATTATTACTTTTTCCTTCTTCATTTTATTTTTTTAGAGTAGATATCTTGTGATTTTCATAAAAATCGGGTGACAACCCTTGGATAACAATTCCAAAATTTTTTCCCTTCTGTTAAGTTAGTAAACTAGAAATCCATTTTATGATGATCCAGGGAAAAAAAATTTTGCAAGAGGAAAAATAAGTAAAATGAAGAAATTTTATTATTGTAGATAATGTGGTTTATTAAAGTGATTTGTGTACTGTTATTGTCTTAAATTAGTTTTGTTTTTTCATTTTCAAATTATTTTATCTTGTAGTTTGAATTATTTATTTCATCAGATATTGAACATTCCAAAAAGGTATAACATACCCATAGGGCTAACTGCACAGTAGGCGGTGTATTCGCAAGGCAGAAAGCTCGCCTGAAAGCCTCACTCCCAAATGGTGTGCGTGTGCTGTAATAAACTTACTTGCGCTGCAGTTGCAGTAGTAGTATGTATATGTCGTATCAATGTAAACAATAACTTAGGGATTTCATGTTATCAGAATTTAACTTTATTAACAATCTTTTATTTAGTGGGGAAATGTTGAAAAATTTTTAAAAAAAAATCCCGTCTATAAATTTTTGATATAGCATTACCAACCATTCGGATTCTAATTTTTTTATATACTCCCTGGTTTGATTGTTATAGTAGTTTATCTTATAGTGTTGTCATTCTTATAGATTTTAATGGTAGCTATTTTATTCTTCAGTAAATTAAAAATAATGCTAAAAAAAAAAAAAAAAAAAATTCTGCTTTTTTGGTATTTTTGTAAGGATAACTTTACTTCTTCCAATGAATAAATATTGATAAGACATAATTTTTATTTTTTTTACGATGTTATCAATGAATCAATTGAATGTACATACAACATATTAATTAAAAATAAAAAAAAAATTCATTATATTTTTATTTAAAATAATGCTCGGAAAAAAAGTTTTTAAATTTTTCTTTTTCTTTTTTCTTATAAATTATTTGCTTAAGTTTATCAATTATGATATAGTCAGTGAAAAAATTTAAGGTTAATAGTTCAGCGTTTGAAGTAGATGTTATCAATATCGATTGTTTTTTCGATACTAGGTTAATTGAATATTGTTGGGTACCATATATAAAATATGTTTGGTCTCGAACACGTAAGAGTAGGGCACTGGCTTTGCAAAATTTAAAAATCATTTTTCTACAAGGAATATTTGTTTATATAGTTACGTATTATATTAATTAAATGTGTTATTTAAAATAAAATTATGAAGAATTTAATAAAATTTCCAACATTGATATATATATAATATTATATATATATATATATATATGATATATATATATTATAATTTATATATATATATATATATTATATTATATATATATTATAGATATATGCGAGCCATATACCGTTGGATAAAGACGATTTTTGGACAAAAATTTTCTAGTTCAAACAAAATTTCTAAGTTCAGAAAAGTTAGTTAAGTAACGTTTTTTAATACAATTCTTTAGTGAGGGCAGCTTCTGGAATTCGTGCCAGAAGCTTCCAGCTTACAAGTTTATTAAAACCTATGTTACTTAACAATTGAACATAGAAAATTTTTTTTGAACTTAGAAATTTTTTGGGCTCAAAATGTGTGGGTCGCTTTCTACGCTTTACTATATATCATATATATATATATATCTAATATTATATATATATATATTATTATATATATATCTATGTATATATATCTATATATTACTATATTTATATTCACAGCCCAGTAGGGGATATATATATATTATTATAATTATATATATTTTTTATATTATTATATTATATATATTATATATTATATAATATAATATATATATATATATATATATTTATATATTATATATATATATAGATATATTATAGCTTATATATATATGCTTATTCGGTCAGATTTTTTTCAATGCTCCACAGTATATTAACTAGGGACGCAGCTCCTACACAGTAAAACAAATTATATATTTCGACCCAGAGGAAAAGTCTTAGTAATGATTTAAACTTCTTTTGTTTGACGTGAAGATCATTTTTTTTGGTTTTCATTCGAAATATTTAAATTTATTCTCCCCCATTCTATAGGGGCTCGACCAAGGGGACAGGGGGGAGTTTCTTACCCGGAGGGATTGGTCGGCAGGAACCCCCGCAAACCCAAGACCAAGGCGGGGTCGGACCATCTCCGGAGGGGGGTTAGTCCCCCCGTCGTCCCACGGGAGGCCGAGAGACCCCGACTCTTTGCATTTTGCGGTTTACCCTATGGTATTCCTTAGTTAAAGTAATACCAAAGTGTTTTTGAAGTAAAATTATTCTTTTTCTTTTAAATAAGTTCTACCATGGGTAAATCGCAAAGATGGGCGAGGAGTCGGGTTCTCGGCTCGGTATGAGGGGGACTAATTCCCCCTCCGGGGATGGTTCCAGAACCCCCGCTCTTTTGGTCTGGTCACGGGGGTTCTACCGGACCTCCCCTCCGGGGTTATGAAAGCGATCCCCCCTCGTCCCCCGTCGGCTCGGAGCCCCTAAAAAGGGGGAATTAATTTTTAAAATTTTTGATGTATGGAAAAAAAAAACGGTTAAATCCCATCCTTAGATTTTTGGTGATTCCAAATATTAATTGTTTATGTAGGCCCTGCGTTCTCTAGTTCAACTAGTGGCTTAAAAAAATTGACATTAAATTTTATATAATTATTTTATAAAATTATTATATATATATTTTATATACTATATATTATATATTTATATATTTATATTATTATATATCTATATATATATATTATATATATAAAACCTTTCTTGTGGACACAAATAATAAATATTTATGTCGAAATAAACTAATTAATTAAATGAATTTGAAAAAAATCATTTGAAGCTCAAAAAATCAAAAAAGAAGTGTCTTGTTTATAGCAAGCACATCTTTTTAATATTTCTTTTACTAAAATATGACATGACTCTAAATTCACTGGTGTAGACCAAATTGCAACTTCTAGATGGCAATATTATAAATTCGATTATCTTTTCTAAATCCGATATCTGACACATTACCTTAAACCGAACTATTACCAATTTAATTAAATGATGATTGATGTCATTGATATTCTTGAAATACAATTCACACAGTTTCTTATTCTATATAAAATTCTATCCTTCTCTTTGTCCTATATTTTATCTTTTCATAGGGTTTTATTATATTTTCTTGTGATTATTTAACAATAAGTGGCTCTAAATAGTTTTATGAAATCACAGCATAGACCTAAATAAAATAATGAAAATAAAACAAAAAATTAACAGGGTTCACACTTTCTGGAAAGTCAGGGAAAAAAAATAAGTCAAGGAAGGTCAAGGAAAACATTTTAGATTGTAAAAGTAACTTGGTGGGTTATTGAAAGTAATAATTTCAAACATTATGAAAATAAGCGACAAGTACCATATTCTTTTATATATTTTTTTTCCATTACTGTTTCATAATTGTGGAATGCAAGATGGGTTTATAAGTTGAATGAAACAGGATATGGCAGGAATGACATTCCTAATCTATCTATCCTGTCTTCTTCTATTTTTAGCTCCTTTACCTACTATTCTTCTATGTGTCCATAGAGGTTGTTTCAAGTTTCTTCCTTGATTGAAGCGTGGAATTGTATCATGGATGTGTTTTCTGTTATGACTTCATACATTTAATCCTGTTTACTATCTTTTTCTTTTTAGGTTTATCACTTCTTTGACGGTGTTTTTTTGACGGTTTTGATGAACTTGATTTTGGATTTTTATGCCGTTGAAGGTATCTATTAATATTATAAAAATGCCTATGACAGAGTCTTTAAGTAATTATATGCTATAAAGATATTTATTGACAGCTGAAAATCTCTCAACACAAAACTACAAAAAAAATGTTTCTTTTCAAACCAAAGATGTATTTCTCACAATGCAACTGGCTTTTTGGTTAAAAGTTATATTGAAAGTTATATTTATATGAAAGTTCCAAACGTCGACCCCACTTGTCCATTCTGTTCACAGATTTTACAATCGTCTCGTACCTAATATTATAGAAAATCTTAAGTCCACAAAATCCTGCTACACACAACTAAGCATATTCAGCAACTGTTTTCACCCGCTACTACATATGAGACATTACATTTTCGATAAATCCCTCATCTTTCTTTTTCTCATGATCTTTTTTAGACGCATTTTTTTCACACTGACCATTACTTCCAGGACTTTCAGCCGTTTTATGAAGGCATTACTGTTTAAATATTTTCATTTCTTCCATTTTGGTTTCCAAATCTTTCGAACTCGAAAACGTTTAGTCGAAACAAAAATACTTATTCATTTTTCCAACACTTTTTCCACTATTTCCTTTGGTTCTTTTTAACTCACACTGCTTGACAATACCTTAAACACAGATCCACCATAACTAAAAACTTCTGACCCTCAATCTCACCTAAATCCATTGCCACAGTTTCGTTAAAACTCCTTGCAAGAGGAAACCCAACAATAGGTCTACTTGGGAGTGTTTTGGTACCTCACACACATACACACACACACACATCACATTCATCACTTATTTTTTCCACAACCCTTTTTATATCCTTTCCTATTTCACCATCCATCTCATTCTCATATGCATCCCCAATTAATTCCTACAACCTGCCTTTACTGGGATGACCAAATTGTATATGTAATTTATTCACTATTTTACCTCATTCTTTATCCCTTAAATTCTCTGTTATCCATCCACCAAGCCTCTTTCATTCTTGATCCCTTTCGTAAACCAAATTTTAAATTACCTTTTTCACCCATTGCACATTTGACCACAAGATTATTCAATACACTAATTGTCATTTCATTCGTTCTCAAATTCAGACTCGCATTAAGGTTTCTCAAAGATTCATACCTTAGCAACCATGAAACATCACCCTGTACAACCTCGGTTCTTAGAGAACACAACACAGTATATTCATTCTTTTCACTCCTTTGTATGTAGTCTCACCAAAAACATAATGACATTTATACTTTCCATCGACTCCATAACTTTTATTCTCTTCTCCAGTCAAATCTCCCACCACTCGACCTAGTCACTTTTCACCAATTACATTCTGAGAACATCCAGTATATATTATTGCACATATCTCACCATATTCGTTACTTCCGTTCTCTTCACACACTTTTTTTTTTTTTTTTTTTTACCTTGATATATATACATCGTTTCTTTCTTTTATGCCACCATTCTATCCTTCTTCATCTCCTTAATCATACATCACCGGTCCATTTCTCACACCAGCAAATCCTTTCTTATTCATCCTTTTATTCTGAAACCCTTTAGGACAATTAAAACCAAAATGATACAACGATCCACAAATAACACACTTCATCACTCTCCCATATGTCTTTCTTATTCATCCGCTGACCTTCAACATGTTCTCTTACTACCGTTTTCTCTTGTCTATCATTGTTTACCCATCTCTTCTTTTGTTCATACCCATTCTTCCCAGACCTTCACATATATTCAATAAAGCATCCTCAAACACTTTGAACTCCCATGTATCTTTCCCACAATATGCTAATACAATCTGTCTCTGATGGTCATTGACATTTGCACCCTCTAGTAAGTGAACAAATTTCATATCTTCTCCTAAATCAGCTTTACCAATGCTTTTACACTTGTTCTCTACCACTTCATACCTATTCACATTCTCTCATGGTCTCACTCACTCCTCTTTTGATATAAAAAAAACTCAAGTAGGCTATTCTATCATAACGATCTCTGTTGTTCCTTACCATACCTCTTATCTAACTCATCCAAGATCTTTTTCATCCCTTCTTTTTCTAAACTATCCCATCCTGTATCACACACACCTTCAAACACTTTCTACCCCAAACTTAATAAAAGTTAACCTGGTGGACACCAAATTTTTACCATCTACTTTGTACCAGAGATTCACTTTCTTTTTCCACATCTCATATTCATTACCATTCCACACATCCCCTTTGAATGTTGGACAAGTCCTTCTTGCTTTCACTCCCTTAGTTCACCACCACCAGATGCTCCTCCTAGTTCCTTATCACCACCCATAATTGCAAATCTATCCCTATAGTGCAGTGTAACTATGCTCTGCTACCACTGAAAAAAAAAATTCTATCCAAAAGACTCACCTAACAAGATACACTAAGCAGTCAGACTTACCTTATATATATATACAACTAGTAGAAGAGGAAACAAAAGCTCAAGCCAATGGTGATAAGAATTTCTCCAAATATATATAGCTATATATACTGTATATATAATATAATCATAAATAAATAAGATAAACAAAAACAGTGTATTGTAGTTAGGGAAAACAATACCAGGATTATCCCAAACCTGTAGCCCCAGAACACAGTCCCTGAGATCCAGTTCCTAAGTAATGGGCCACTTTGGGTACCCGCCTTTCCTTCCCACAAGCAACCTACAACACACAAACTGACTATTACTTTAATGGTTGACAAAAAAATAATCCAAGGGCCATTTAAGAGCAGCGTTAACTTAGTTTCAAATCTGATAGGGAAGAAAAGTAAAACAATTAAATTACAAATAAAAAAGCATGAAAGAAAAAATAGAACGCCACTTTGCAAATAATAAATCTTGCACATTGCAGCTCCCTCATTCTTCCCAAAAATCGGAATCCATGCACAAGCAGAAACTAAGAGAACAATAAACAAAAAAATAATCAATATATATACTGTATTAGTATTTTTTTATGTAATTTTCACCTACATTTAATAAGGTTGGCCTGTTACTTAATATTTGATCTAGCAAACTATTTAGAACTAAATTTTAAATTATCCCATAACTAGTTAAAGTTAAAAGTCCTGGTTCCATTTTCGGCCCTTAAGCTCAACCTAAAAAAAACAAAAAAAAAAACAGGCTGGCACTTGTTTCAACCATAAACTCTGATATCCTATTGTGACAATTATTTTTTTTTTTATACTGGTTTGTAAATATATAGGTGCTTTCCTTGAGAGATTTGCAAATGAATGGTTTCCATTTATTGAAATTCAGTCCTAACATAGAAATATTTGCCTGTTCATAAAATGCAATAGAGGAGTGTGGGTAGGAGAACAAATATTACATTTGAAAAAGTAGAAGCAAAATTGTAGTTGTAACTCCCTCTAGTGGGATATTTATAAAATACTGTAACTAAAACCGTCAGTATTGCACACTTTTGATAGTTCCAAATTCTACTTCAAAAAGAGCCTTGAAAATTAACACCCATAACCTATGGTTCTTATTAGTTAGCTAGCTATAAATTCTTCTCTTTGAGTATTATACAAATAAAATCAGTATTTTCACATATTCTTATTAATAATTAATAATAATTACTTAACATTATATAATGAGTTGTATGAAGCATATTAGCTTATTTTTTATACAATATAAAGAATTTAATGATTTGTTTCTTTAATTAGTTATTTTAAAAAATATTTTTATTTTATTTTTTTACAGAAACTTTTTAAGCAGAATATCGTAGGCCAAATAAAAATTTAGTCTTGACTTCAGTCTTATATCAGCTGTAAGTGCTGATTATTTTAATTGTCCCCAAAGAATAGTATGGCAGAGTATATCCCAGTTGCTGACCCCATGTTGAATAAATTTATTGAAGCAGAAACACAAAGACAAAGATTTCAGGTATATATTTTTAAACATTCTTTGCTTTGATTCTCATTTATTTTTGTTTTAAGATAGTAGATTAGATCAAATTAAGGTTAATTAAATTGGTAAATTAAAATAAATTGGTAATTTTTATCTCATTGTTCATCTGGCGTATAGTATCACAACTAATTCCCTCTACATTACTCAAACATCCACAAGTTTCTTCACTCCACATCTAATATAACCGCTTCATTTTCTTCAACTGTATCCTCATTTTTATAGGTATTGTTGGTTTTTTCCCTTTCGTTGCTCATTAAAATTCCATATAGTAATTATTTTTTCAATCTCAAATTTCTCATGTGTTCAAGACAACATTAAATATTATTATCACCATTACTATATTTCCTACCCTGTTCATCTAGCCTTTTTCCATCTCATTAGCCAAAAAGTACTAAAATATATTGATACATCCATTTTGAAATTTATTTCTATTTATCGCATCTACTTATATAATCTTTTTAAATTCTTCTTCCCTAGTTTTGTATCATCCTCTTTCTTCACATGTTTCTGAATCTTCATTCTTTAAGATACTTTTATGTTTTCTAATCCACCAGTGAACTCACTATTGTTCAATTTAGGCAGTTTCTTTCTTATTTATCATAGATTAAGTTGGAGCTGACATGGGTTCCTCAATAATTAATTACTTTCATCTCATGACTTAGTTGAATATTTATCTTTTTTTCATACCTATTTGCTATTATCACTATTGTAGAAAAATCTATAGCTACCATTTTTTTTTTCTAAGTCACTGTACAGGACGCACCACAGCCCACAAAGAAGATGCCACGCTGTGTTGAAAAATCAACTCCATGGGTGGGTTAGAATGCAAGAATGTCTTACATCTTCTCGGATTCGCCTACTTTTATTCCTACTTCCCTATTTGCTTATTTACAAGACCTAGCTCTCTTTCATGAGATATACCTGCCCTTTTGTTGATCATTCTTAGCATTGTGTCTAAGAGTCTTCCCCCGCATTAGCTCTTCCTTCTGGCAAGGCCGCTTCCTCCATGAGCTGTAGAGACCCTTCTTCTTCTTCTTCTTCTTCTTCTTCTTCTTCTTCTTCTTCTTCTTCTTCTTCTTCTTCTTCTTCTTCTTCTTCTTCTTCTTCTTCTTCTTCTTCTTCTTCTTCTTCTTCTTCTTCTTCTTCTTCTTCTTCTTCTTCTTCTTCTTCTTCTTCTATCTTTCTTCTTCTTACTTATCATTTTTGTTCAGTTCTTCTTCTCTTCTTTCACTAAGCCTTTCTGATATCTTGGCACGTCATTTACATACATGGATGATTCTGAGGTGATATTCTATTACTGACGATCTCTCGAGGAGGAGGAGGGAGGAAGCTATCTATTTCTTCTTCTTTCTTCTCCTTGCCTCCTCAGGCTACCTCGTGAGTGACTTACAGCTCCTCCCTACTAGCAGGCTCTGCTCATGATGCTGTGAGAGGTCCTCAAGGTCATCGCATCCGTAGTATAGCCGTGACAGCTGAGCGGACGTGTCAGTCTACGAGCGTCCTTAAGGTCCAGTATGCTTAGTCGATAGGTCTATAGAGGCTTACTACGTAGTAATTGAGCTCTCATCTACTACACTCTAGGACTCCTTAGCGAGATGAAGGTACAGATTGTGTACGATGAGGAGGAGGAGTGAAGGAGGTGTAAGGACGTACACTGCCTCACTAACGATACTTCTCTCATGACTCGACTCTGAAAGCTCAAAACGTATAGAACGTAACTATACACTGTATATATCTTGACTTAAGAAAACGTATAATTAGTAATCACTATAATACTATAGACATGATAGCAATACTATAGCACCAGTTCATAGCAAGACTTATTAAGATACTGATGATAGCATAGAAGTAAGAAGTCAAATTCTTAAAGTAAAAGCACATTAATCTACACACACCTACAAGAATGTAAGATAGCCTACACTGCAACGATCCTGGATAATAAGAAGATAAGATAAATAAATGAAAGAAGAGTAATAAGAAGAAAGAAGAAGTAAAAAGAAGAAGATAAGAATAGAAGAAGGGATATAGACTATGAGATATAGATCTTCAAGCAATTAAAAGTGAGGTATAATGACTGGCCTTGCCAAGAAGTAGAAAGATAGTATAATTAATAGCGGTGAGGATCCAAGAGAAGAAAGTGATATTCACCAAACAAAAAAAGGGCATAGTATATTCATGAAAGTAGAGCTAGGTCTATTGTAAATAAGCAATAATTAATGGGATAAGATAGTAAATAAAAGTTAAGGCGAATCCGTAAGAAGATGTAAATGAACATTCCTTTGCATTCTAACCCACCCTTATAGGAGTTTATGAATTTTTTACTAATACACAGCGTAGTGAATTCTTTTCATTTTATGTGGGCCTCGCTTCACTGGTGTTGGGTTCGTTTTTCTTTCTCTGCAGAATTCAGGGTGGTAGAGGTGCGAGTATAGCAATAAATTTTAGATGATATTAGAGAGTAACAGATAAAAAATAGATAGAGATGTAACATTTACGTCAGTACATATAAGTATAGAGAGTAATGCCCTCCAAGCCCATCCACCTTTAATACGACGTACTCAGAGTTAAATAAAAACTATGCAGTTGACAGTAACAGAAAAATCCGTCCCTGTATGAGTTCTCAACTAGCGAGACTCTAATTAAGAGGAGTGATATAGTCTCATACTATAATGATGTGAGTTTGAGATTCAGTGACCATTAGTGCGACACATGAGCTCTATCACGACTGTCGCAAATAACTCTACCAATTACTACGATAATAATAATAATGACTGTTAGATTGAACAACCTGTCAATCCTTTCTCTAATTATGAACAAATCATCTCGAGTGCTTCAATTACTGGACTTGGACACAATTCACGCAAACACATTAAATTATGTCTTTTACAAATTTCTCCTTTACCAGCGAGTCGATTCCTAGCACAATTATATTTGCTCAGGCCGCTATGAGATTCATTCCGCCCTAACCAACTCGACCATCATGAGTTCAGTGCCTCAACTTTTCCATGTATAGTAAGCGACAAACACAAGTCAATGTGAAATCTCGCTTTAATTCTGGCTCAAGGTCGTATTTATGCCTTTCTTCACACCCCACAACTCTCTAATGCGTTCATGGTTTGTCCAACAATTATTTTATCCCTAAATTCTTCTTTGTTTCGGGCACCATTATATCCATATATATAGTTATAAATGATATATATTAAGAATATATTAAAATTATCCCATATATATATACCCAGAAAGTGAGTTCCTCATATCTCCATCATGAATATTAGTAAGACTGGCTATTGCCGTGAAGGCATGAGAACTTTATTATATATTTTAAAAAATATATATATAAATATATATATATATATATTATAGTATATATATTATATAATTTATATATAAAGCTATATATAAGTATTATATATATATATATTATTAACGTGAATTAAATTTATTACTAAAGTTAAAAATATAATATTTCACTTGAGTATTTTCCTATGAACCTTAAACACTATATAGGCCTAAATTAGTATTTTTGCATTCTGTTCTTTCACATCCGGATATCTTACATGTTGTTGTAGTGTGCCTTAGGCCACTCACAACAACAACTACATACAACAACAATATACATATATAAATATACATAATATATACACATTTACATACAATAATCACAACCTCAATATATGAACACGTTAACGATCGGTGTGTATCTGTATACCTTTTAAATATATTTATTATGTTATATATATATTATAATATTATATATATAATTATATTAATATATATAATATATATATATATATATATTATATATATATAATATATATAATATGATATTAGATATATAAATATTATTATATATATATAGTATATATTATATTATAATATATAATAATAGTATATATAGTTTAATAATATAATATTATATATATTAATAATAACCAGAAACATATATGCATAAGCTTAGGCTTACAAACACATATACACATAACAAGAGACATATATACATAAGCTTAAAGCATACATAGATAAGCAAAACTTTGTTTCTTTTCTTTTCTCTCTAGCTTAGCTATCCCCTGATATATATAATACCTATCTTATACTTACAATCCCTTTATTTGTACATAATCATACTTTTTACAATTATATACATTTTACTAACTATTTACCCCATAGCATAAATTAACTAAATATTTCCTTAAACCCCAAAAAAATATATTTAATACCTCTTTTTTTTCTTTTAATATCTACTGACCTTATGGTGGGACTAAGAGGACCTTACTGGCCTCTACCACAACAGAAATTACAATTTGAAAGAGCTTTTTTGATACCTACATTCTTTCATTTTAAATTTTAGTTAAGATTGATATAAATTAATCTGTATTGATATAATCTTTATTTTAATAGTTGTTTTAATTTGCTACATTAATTCAGGGTGCAAGCTAAATTATGTATAATGTATTTTAAAGTAACTTGCGATGTACAAGTTACATATATATATATATATAGTATATTATATTATATATATAGTATATATTATATATAAATATTATTAATAATAATATATATATTATATAATTATATTATTTATTATATAATTATATTACTATTATATAATATATATATTAGTATATATATAATGATATATATATATATATAATATATATATATATATTATATACTTAATATATAGAATAATTTAATATATATAATATATATAAATATATAAATATTATATATAATAATTAATATAATAATATATATTTATATATATATATATATAGTTATTATATATTTATATTATTATACCATTATATTATTTTTAAAAGCTTATTTTTACCATTAATATATTTTATATATATATTATATATATATAAAATATTAATATTATATAAGTATATATATATTATATATATATGGTTAAATATATATATATATAGTATAAATATATATTATATATATATATATATATATATATATATAATTAATATATATATATTATATATATATATTATATAATATATATAATATATATTATAATATATTGATAATGATAAATATATTATATATATTATATATAATAATATAATATAGTATATAATATATTGATACTAATATAATATATTTTATATTTATTATTAATATAATAAATAAGAAAATTACATAAAGTTATTAAAAACAAGGAAACTTTAAACTTTTCAGACTTTGAATGCTTTTCATTTTGAGTTTTAATTCATTATGAGTGAGATGGAAAAGAAACAAGAGTCGCTCGAACCAAGACAAAGAAAGAAAAAGCTTATTAAAGATGTGAAAGCTTTATTGGAGTTCTATTTTTCTTCTGCTAATATTACGAAAGATAAATAAATTTATTCAGAATCTTTTAAGTGAAGATGATTATATAAGCCTTGAGGTTTTTTTGAAATAATATAATTATATAAGCCTTGAGGTTTTTTTGAAATTCAACAAAATCAAGAAACTAACTAGTGATGAGAATATCATTAAGAATGCAGTTAAAAAATCGGACATTCTCGAGCTATCGGAAGACGAATGCAAAATAAAAAGGAAATTGCCAGTTGAAATAAAGGAAAATGAGATGGAGAATGTACATGAATTGTACAATTTATGCGGAAAATCTTCCACTGAATCCAACACATGAATGGTTGGAAAAAGTATTTTCTTTGTATGGTACAATTGACTTCATATCCCTTCCAAGGTTTCGTAACACTGGTCGACCCAAAGGATTTGCTTTTATGAATTATTAATTATAATAAGATTATTATAGTTTATCTTTTATATCCCTTAGGTTTCATAACACTGGTCGACCCAAAGGATTTGCTTTTATATAATATAGTACCCCACAGGAAGCCCAGAAAGCTATAGAGGCCTTTGGTGGATTAGCTTCTCTGGATGGAACTTTAAACCCATCTGACCTTCTCTCTATTAAAACTTTTGAGCTGGAAGATGGCGAAGATGTCAATGGAAATTCTGGAAAACAGGAAATGCACCAGGATAGTAAATCAAATAATAGAGAAATCTTGATGTTGCTTTTGCCAATGAAGAGGAAGATAAAGAAGAAAATCCAAGTAAAAAATCTAAAGATGAGGCAGACGAAAAGGAAAGCAAAAAAAGTAAGAAAAGATAAAAAAAAAAGGAAAAGGAATAAAAAGGAAAAACAATATGAGATTGATAGTGTTTATTTAAGAGTTATGGCAAAAAAAGATTGGAAAGCATTGAGAAACAAGTACTTGAATTTGCAAAGGGAGAATATGAAGCAATTTAAACAACATGCGATATATGGCAATAGGAATTTTCCACAAGAAAATATGTCAAAAAATAGCGAACCAAATTTTGTGTCTGATGTTATTGTAAAATTCTCCCTCTCTGAACCTTTTCAAACCCTCAAGAATTTATCGTCAAAATGTGAGTGAGTGACTAACTAATGGAGAATACTATATGCTATGTTGATATTAATATATTTCTAAACTCTAGATAAGGATATCTTTGTAAGGTTTAAAAGTCCAGAAGCAGCCAAAAAATTTGTAGAAGAGAAATTGTGGGACAATGTTGAGCTCTTGAAAGGCGAAGAGGAAAAAAAATATTGGACCAAAATTCGTTTATCGTGGAATGAACGTCGTTCCATAAAACGATCTATAAATATAAAAAAATGGGGGATTTATCCTCTTTGTAAGAGGAAGATAGAAAAGCCTTATTAATACTAAATGACTTTTTAAAGCATAAAGTACACAAGAAACCTGTGAACACCCACGTTGTGTTTGATGAATAAAAATTTGAATCAGAATTTGTAAAATTTTATTTTAAGCTTAATTATCTATCCATCAAATTTTATATTTATATATATATATAATTTATTAATAATATATATATAATATATATATATATAATTATATCATTTATAATATTAATTATTACTTAATATAATATATTAATATAGTTATATATATATATATGAATATGTAATATATATATATATATATTTATTATTAAATTTTTATGGTGCCCTACAATACAAATATTATGTTATTTAAAGGTAAACAAGCTACTTAACAGTAGCAAATAGTTTATACTTAGAGATAAATAATAATCAGTATTCTAATATAAGCATACAGTATTCAAAGGATAAATAATGAAATTGTTGTGATTGCAGCCAAGGTCATGTCAGAAAGAAAATGTTCATTCCCAGTTAATGATTATATAATATTTATTTTGTTATTAAGTATCTTTTTATGTAAAATTAAGTTAAATTGTATCAGTGTTTTTAAAAATACTTTATATAATAGTATAGGTATAGTCATAATCATAGACTAAGTTTCTGAGTAATAATGATAATCATATTTGTATTAATTTGGCCTTATTTTGTATTATTTTTATATTATTTTCGCACACTCTGTATAAGTCCCAAAATTTTAATTTTTTAGATCAGCTAGAAAGGGATAAGAGGCCAACTTAATCTGTAGTTGGCCAGTGGAGGTGGGTGGTCTGCTCTCATTTAGTTAGGCAGGAGTGGAGAGCTTAGGCCTTCTTATGTAGTAGTGACTCATAAAGAGAGATGCTAGCCTCTTGGTAGGATCAAGGCCAGAGAGAGAGAGAGAGTTCTTCTTCCCTGACTAACAGGTCTAGAAGTTGTAGAGGAGGGTTAGTAGTTATTCTACTATCGTCCTTCTGCTTCTTGATAATGTTAATCTTACCACCTAATTATCACTGTGAGTTATCTATATGAGTTAATAAGTATGTATCTCTTTGATAAGTCTCTCTCGTAGGTATAGTAAAACCTGCGAAAATTGTGGGATAAGCGTCGAGTGGCGTGAATTTACTTTAGTGAATTTTGCAGAGAGCACACATCCTTATCTGCTTTATAATCAGAATATTCTCATACGCTATAGCTGCAAATAACAGTTTGTTTAAACTTTGCTACTATATAGCAGCTAGTGCTAGCACTAGTTCTTATTCTGACCATTTCTCATTTATATCTCCACTTCTTTAAAGTCATTCATCCAACTCTTTTCTATTAATAAATTTAGGATTAAATATTTAAAGAAATTAAATTGCATCTCATTATAATAACACTCCAATGATTTATTATTTAATGGAAAAAAAGCGTCAACAAATTTTGGTTAGTTGAATAGCCGATATTGTTATATTTCGTGTTGCAAACACTTTACAACGCATGCCCAATACATTTTTGACGAGAGGAATGTGTGTGCAAATATGTCAGCGTGAACGTTTTAAACCTACAACTTGTGGTTTAAGGTCAAAATTAATCGTTTGCTTTTCTTTATATTTGTAAATACGAAACAATTTGCAGAATTACGCTTATGTGTCAAAATTTAACGTCGCGAGCGAAAAATTCTGAATGTGTCAAAATGGATAATTGAATTTAAGATTTCCTTTGGAGCTGGAAGTGGATACTATCGTTTGCCAGAACTCTTGCTTTTATTAGTATTATAATTAAATTATTATTATAATTAATATTATATTTTGTACCAATTAGATTGTAAAATACCTTAAAAAAGCTTTAAAGGCAAACTTCATTTCCACTTCCGACGATAAAAAACGGAAACAAAATAAATACGCTACATTTTACAGAAAGATTATTGTCAGATTAACTTTCCTAAAAAACACTGTATAATACAATTTAACTTAATCATTTTATATAAAAAGGTATTATAACAAAATAAATATTATATAATCATTTATTGGGAATAAATATTATATTTAATATGAATAAATAACTTTATTTTAAATCTTAAAAATGCGACGTATTTTCTACTTCCAAAATGACATTAGTGCATCTCAACAATCATTTTCTTTGAATACTGGCGTTTATGTAGAAAACATTTTATCAGTAACTACGCAAAACACAATTTTTCTTTAAACAATATATGTAATTGTGTGTACTTAATATATAATATATATATATAATATAATATAAATTTATATAATAATGATATATAATAATTATAATATAAAGTTAATAAGAATAAATATAATAAATAATTAATAGCATTTAAAAAATAATTTAATTATAATATTTCTTTTTTATAAAGTGTTATATATAGTGTAATAAATTGTTATATATATTATAAAATATTAATATAGTTTTATATTTAAATTATTTAATAGCATAAGCCTATTATTATTATATATTAATTTAACTCTCGATTAAATGTATTATATTATTTTATGCATAAAATTAAACATGTTTTCGTACATTAATTTATTGATAAAAGCTGAAAATATTTAAAATAACATAATTATTATTTTATATTATAGCATTTAGTTTGAATAAATTAACATATATACTTAAAATAAGTTAATTTATTAATATATATTATATAATATATATAGTATTATATATTAATATATACTTATAATATATATTAATATATATTTATTAACTATATATATAATTAATATATATATATATTATATATATTTGAAATGATCGAGTATTCCTGATGGATTATCACATGATAGTGGTATTTAATATATATAGTAATACAGACAGTCATATAGTTATCAGGTTGCCATTAAGCTTATTTTCTAATATGTAAAAATACTTTTATAATTTTTCTAAAATGATTATTATTATTTAATAACTATATATATATAATATATGGAACATTTAGAAAATCGTGTTTTATACGTTTCTAAATAAAATTAAGTAACCATTAATTGTGTAACATAATAAATACGGCAATATATAGCGATTAGTCCTAAAAAAAAGGTACTAGGGTTAATGCAAATGGTACATAACTAATAGACTACTGTAGGTTTCTTACAGTATAATATATTATATATTATATGGACTGATAATAATGTTAAATTATAGTAAATAATATAATATATAATATTAATAAAATTATTAATAGTATTTATTTATATATATTTCGAACATAACTCTAACACTTTCAATATTAAAGGTAAGATTGTGGCGGATTTTGTTCAGGATATATATATATAGAAAGTAAATATATATAAGTCGCTCATTGCCAGACGATAATAAGATTATTATTCTAATATTATTTTATAGTATATTATCACCGTTATTTTCCTCATCATTTAAATATGATACGGGTATAAGATTAAAATAAAATAAATAATTTTAAATATTTTTACTTAATATTACTATAGTTAATATTTATTAAATATATATATATATATATATATATCTTATATATATATATTATATAATATAATTAATATTTTATTAATAATATAAATATTATATTAAATTATATATTAATATATATATATATTAAATATATTTATGTAACTAAATATAGGTATATTTTTCTTTATACATATATATTATTGACATGCAATACAACTTTGTATTTAGCTTATAAATTGTTAGAATTTGCCAAAAATAGATCTGTATATTGCAGTGGCAATTATTAAATAATTGTGATAGGTTTATAGATATAAATATGTATTATGTGATATAATATAACATAATAATAATTATATGTTATAAACACATTATATCTTTAATAAAGAACAATCCTTAACGTTACGTAATTTAAATTCTTTTGGTTCGCAGTATCTAGTTCACGACCTTACTGAGAAGTGCTGGGATAAGTGTATGGATAGACCATCAACCAAACTAGGATAGCAGAACAGGATAAATTGTTTATTATGGCAGTTGCGTTGATACGTGTTTCAAAATGCAACTGCTTTAAATTTATCGAGTAGCAACAAAGATAGTCTTTACATAAGATTCTAATAAAAATGAACGGAGAAGGCACAAACACGATATGCTTTAGAAAAAAGTACTTGACAAAAAATTTATCAGTAATTATCAATAATAGTTTATAATGTAAATTTACAAGATTATCAGATAATTTGAATAATTAATATAGAGTGAACATGTTTGCTAGTATTAGAAATTTTTTGTACAGACATAGGAGAGAAAGTTATTTCGTTATTAATTTTAATTTTAGTGCTGGGATAGGACTAGGACTGTAATGAAAAAAGTATTGCAGAAAAATTTATGACAGTAATTATCAATAATATGTTGGAATGGCATGATAATACAACCATAACTTCCCCCACGACATATATATATATATATATATATCAATTATTACCCCCATTCGGGAGGGGGGCAGCGGCACTATTAATTTCTCTAATAGGTATAAGAATTGATTGTGAAAAAAAGATTATTAATAACAGTGCAAGATGCAGGTTTGAGGAGAAAAGATTATTAATAACAGGGCAATATGCAGGTTTGATGACAAATTGGTTTAAAAAACATATTGAAAAAGAGAACTGCAGTGCAAGGAGCAGATTATATGGTGCGGGAAGTGAATCGATGATTCATACACTTTCGTGGATGCGAAGTTACTATTAGTGCATTTAATAACAGACATCATAATAGTAGGGAAAAAATCCTTTATGGAGATCAGCTGAGTTAATAGGCAGATCACCAATTAGGGGAGTGTTATAAAATGATTTTCACCAGATGATCAAGAAGAAAGATGTTTAATGCTCTGATTTTATCACAAACTTCGTTAATGAAGAAAATGTGGGCTTTTAACTCATTTGTGAGCTTAGTAACATCACAGTTGTGATAAAACTGTATACTGCTAAGAACTAATGGATAATTAAGTAATATTTGTATTTTGATTTCCTACCTAGACTAATAAGGATAGGTACAATCATGAGAACATTTTCAATGATCAAGAAGAAAGTGAGTTTTATAGAACAATATAACTTTACTTCTTATGCAGGAAGAGATTTTCCATTGAAGGTGATGATGCTCTTTAAAACTATCAGGTGAGTATTATTCAAGACATCCTCAGTCCATGGTAGAATGCCGCTTTGTGACGGTATTCAATAAATAGATAATGACCAAATAATTATTAAAATTTACCGGAATGAGAAACTCTGTTTTTATCAAATGATACTAAATATGAGAATGGTTGATGTTATAATTGATCTACTATAAGAAGATTTTAAACTTTGAGTTATAAGTTCAGAAATTTTTGAAGATTACAAATATGTGATAATCTAATGAATAAACATATGATAAGATTTATTAGCCCAAATCGACTGTGAATATGGATGTAATAAGGTATGGATAAGGTGTGTATGTAACATAGAAAATGAAAGAAAATAGATGGTATTAGAAGTTATAAAATATATGATGGGATAAGAGTAAAGCCAAATAGAGATATCGAGTTTGTTTTGTGTTGCCTGAGAGTAAGTATTCGAGAGCGGTATACTAGGCAGCCAAATACGTCTTAATTAAAAAACTCAAATAAATATCGTATAATAACACACGTCGTCCTCGTCCCAGTATGTCGACACCCAACTTGCTCGCCAATATTCATCCTGAGGACTCGCATTAAATTATAATTGAATCCATTAAACCTGTCTCGCAGCCAGGTACACTTCTAGCTCATTTGAGTTAGTTAATCCTACCTATTTTGCGATCTTACATATAATATTTTGTAGTTTAATTATAATAATATATGTGTAAATAGCATGATATTTATCGTAGGTTTCTATCTGTGAGCATAGACTAATAGAATGAGTTTTCATTTTGTATATTTTAACATTTTTAGTATTATTAATAAATCATGATTTTTTTATATTAGTTAACTAAATATTTAAATAGTTATATATATATAGATATCATAAATAGAATTATTAAAATGGTGATTAAAATACTCATTTTTATTTTCTTAAGAAACCCTATAATTAATAGCCTAGATGTAATATAATTAAAGGTTATAAGGTATATCACACTTAAAATACGTGCCAGATATAGAGTATAATTATGTTTGAAAAGATTTACCATAAAATGAAATATATAAATTATTATATAAAATTATTTACATTACTTTTATATATCTATTTGTTAAGTTGATTAACATAAAATATATTATTATATATTATATTTATATATTTAATATTAATATATATACTATTAATATTATATTAAGCCTAATTATATATTATATATATATAGTATATATATATATATATATATATATATATATTATATAATATATAGTATTATTATATAATTATTAATAATATATATTAATATAACTAATATAATATCTATATATTTAATAATAATATATATATATTATGATATTAAGTCTAATTGAAAGGTCAAAGGACATATAAGGCAATCATAATTTTGGTAATTTTGCTTAGATAGTAGATTATTATTGAAGGAATCAAAAAATAAAAAATTAATTATTTTTTTTTTATAAAATTCTCATTATTTTTGTAAAAAATAATTTTATGTAATAACGTGAGTCATGACTCTTGGGAAAATTCAATTTGTTAAGTTTAGTTTATACATTAGATTTTATTTGATTAATATTTTAATGAATAATTTAGGAAACGTTATAGTAGTTTTAAAAGTATATGCCAAATTTTTAAGGTTTATTGATTATAATTTATAGTTTAAAAAATAGTTATTTAAATTTTTTCTCTTTCCATGGTTCATAAATTTTGTTAATAATTCATCAGTAAAGTAAAGCTGAAACATTAATTTATCAAAATTCTATTATAGAGTAATACTTTACTGCGTAATTGGTGGTAAACTTAAAGCCTAACCTAAGACTGTTATTATACTTATGACATTTTGCCTTTTTAATATTATATGATATTAAATATATAATTTTATATTTGGTATCATGATATGTATATTAATATACTTAATAATATTATATATATCTATATTATAATACTATATATAATATACTAAATGGTTAATAAATAAAAAATAATATCACTGAATTTAACAATAACATATTGTATATATAATTTGTAAATAAAAATGAATGCTGCGAATACAATTAGAAATTTTTTTATATAACAATATTTAGTATATATTGAACATGTCCATCTTTATATATAATTAATATTAATTTATAAAATATTGGATAAATCATTATATATCTGCCTCATATATATACCGTGTATTGGCTTTAATCATTAACTGACTTAATGTGTAATAATCATAATCGAGATCTATAATTAGGATTAACCAGTTTTATTGTAACCGAACTATTATATAGTTTTGGAGTAAAAGGTTTTATGCAATGGAATAAATCAAGATTCTTTATATATATATATATATATTATTATATATTTATATAATATATATATATAATATATATATATAATTTTAACATTTGGTATCATGATTGTCATCTGACAACCTTAAAGAAAAGTAAATATTTTTTTTACGTTTAAGGTCTTCAAATTAATTTTTTTACATGAAGAATTTGAAATGCATTATATTTTGTAAAAGTATTGTTTATGACATTTTAAAATTGCTTCTCGTTTTATTTGAAACTTTTAGACGTTGACCAAAGTTTTGGAAATTTTTTTTTTTTATTATTGGTCAAATTTAAATAATTTGGGCATAGTAAATAATGTTACACATTCTAAAATCGTTATAGCGAGTTGATAAAAAAAAAATAATGGTTCTGAATCTTATTGTGTGGCTTTTATCTTTCCTTTTTTATTGCCTGTTAAATTTAATTTTGAAATGAAAATATTTATGGAGGGACAACTTTACTTCAGTTTCATTACTTGTCTCTGTTAAATGACAGCGAGACAGCAAAAGTGACGAAGTTTACATGTGTAGAAATGGCGTTAAGTAGCTTTCGTTAATGACATTGTAAATTTTTAGCATTTATCAAAATTTTTTTAAGTATATAACTTATAAACAAAACTAAAATAACTTATACAACAAAACATCTTTTCTCAAATACTTGTGTAATTTAACTGACGTGAGGCCCACTATCCTTCCGAGATTATCTGTGAAATTGCTTCATTTGGTCATCAACAACTAAGTTCCTGGTGGTTAATTAAAAGATTCAGCCGATTCGAAATAAAGTACAGATAATAAACAAAGATTATTATATATATAATTATAGTATTTCAATCTGTAAGATGAATAATTAAAAAAAATACAATTTGATGTTTGAATTTTGTCAAACATGGGAACATACATGACACCTCACAAATAGTAGGGATTAGCCGTACTCCAGATATTATATAATAATAATTAAAGGATATAAAGTTATATAAATTATTTTGAGCTCCATTGAGCAATATGTGAAAACTAATCCGTGCCAGCTGATGCGCTTCAAAGTAACTAAAAATAAAACTGCTGTTATTAATTTGGGACTTTAAATAGACGGCATAGACGTTATATTATATAAGTGAGATAAGTGCCGGTATTCTGCACAGAACCTCACTCAATATTTTCAACTGTAAGAAAATTATATTATGTAATATCCAAAACAATTAAAGAGTCAATATAAATTATGATAAATCTGTAAACTATCCATTAATATACTTTCTATAACTACTAGTTTAAAATTTAAATTTAGAAAACCATATTGTTTCTTTATAGTGTATTCTAACTGATGATACACGGATTGAGAGGTACGACACTCCGCAGCTATAACAGTCATTATTCTTTTATATTTTTTTCAGAAGGTGTGTGATCAATGTAAATTTAGATTAAGGAGACCTTTTTTAGTTTTCTTTTGTTGTTGTTGAGAATATTTATTTTTAAAATTGTTTTTTTGCTATTCCGAAACTCAATCACTTCGTGTAATTTAGAAAATTAAATTCTAGATCTTTTTATATATCAGATTAAAAATAAAATAGTAAAAGAATGGCTTCCACCTCTGCCATAAGAAGCACAACCAATTTTGCCAAGTGAACTTAAAATGTTTCATTGCATAGAGTTCTTATTCCGGCTCAGCAAGGATAACCAGGTGGATAAGTTTAATATCTGTCGACATCGTAACAAACTTCACTTTTCTTAGAGGTGAGCGCACAACTATTGTTCTACAATTTATGCTATATATGTGTGAAATTATGAATAATAAGATGACTATAGCCACACCGCATTGACCATATACATAGATGTTGCTTGCCGTATATAATTCTGAGGGAATCTCTGATATTACCTTTACCAAAGGACCACATTGTGTATTAGAGTGACTGAACAGCTCATATGATTATCTTATAATCCTCACAGGACGTGAGAGCGATATCACTGTTGATAGGTAAGGTAGAATCACATTAATTAATGGTACAAACAGGAGAGTACTACCAGTTAATAAAATCAATCAGAAGCTGCAAGAGAAGCAAATATCGAGATTAGTATGTATGTCATCAATATGTAGTATAGATTATCGTAATTTGTGAGAGAGAGTATTATCCTAAAAGCTGCAAGTCTATAGAGTATTGCGTAGTGGGCTATCCTGCATACATATCAAGAAAGAGTACAACGGAGTTATAATGTTTGAGTATCAAAAGGCGACAAAGGTGCGTAGGGTCTCTACTTTGTCTTGGGTAGTTGATGTCATGAAGTTTAGCTTCGGTATGGCTTGTACGCAAAGAAATCTACAAAAGATCGAAACTTTGCTCGATCAAAAAATCATTTACTGTCAGCAAATAAAGAGTCGAATGTTTATTCTGACTCTTAATGGCGATGAAAGGTAGATTTCTTTTATTTTTGCTTGAATATTGGATGCACCTTTTGCTAGGTCCTTTTGAGTGTCCCTCGTGAGAGTCTCAGTATTGGTTTTTTGAGGTTTCACTTTTACAAAAGCACCAAACAAAACCAATGCACTAACTAAATAGGAAGAGAAACTAATATTTTCGAGGAATTAGATTTTTGTGTCTCTTTATTTCATTGTCGTCGTTCATAATATATAATTGAGATATTCGAATTAAGCAAGAGTGAGTGATATATGAAATGAAAGAAGATAGCGGACTATTGTATAGTGAAAGAAAAAGGAAGAGAACAAATAGCGATGTAGAGGTATAATCGCAGGATGTTGCTGACACAATTGGACGTTCTATGTTTACTCAAACTCAAAAGCATAACCTTGAGAAATCATTTTTAACTCTGATCAGAATACTCATAGCAAAATGTGATTGATAAGCTTATCGTTATTCCGTAACTCATATAATATATGAAACCGAGAGAGTGTGACACTTTGATCATACATGTTGTTTTTGGTATCGTAGGTCTTTGTTAAGCCGCTATCTGTGACCGGGAGAACATGCCTAGGAAGACTTCTCGCATGAGTCCACATCAAATACTCATTATAGTTATATTCTACACCGACAGCACTTCTCGTGTGCACGAATTCCCATAGAGGAAAGTTTCAACCAATAGATGTAATAACATCACATCCTCATCCTCATCAAAGGCATGATAAAGCTACGCACAGAACAAAATACATCTTGAGAGAGACCATTTTGGAAACGGAGGGATCCTTCGCTATTTGTTTGGACACGCACGATAGCTCCGTAAAGGAAGCACATCTGTTTGGAACTTGATCTCCGAGTGTGGCGGCTATCGTGAAGTAATAACTTCATATACACATATATATTTTACATAAAGATAACACAAACAAGAAGACACACAAGAATAAACTAATAAGCTAGATTATGTTAAATTATTCTATGTGAATTAATGAACAATCATGAGCTTAGTTTCTGTATAGCTCAGACTAACAAGCACTGGTAATTGAATGAGAAACAAGCCCTGGGCTGTATTTATAGTGTGACCTTCGAGGATATTAGGGTTGTACTCACATACTATATTCAAGGCAATGTTGAGTTTTACTGAAACACCACTTGCAATATCAAACTCACACAGATTCACTATCATCATGAGGGCTTATGTACATATTTTATTTGGAAAATAAATACAATCTTGAGGTATAGAAGAGCTGCTTTATACTCATAACTTTGCTACACGCCACCTAATAATTCTTGTATAAGTCAGTGTTGGGAGGTGTAAATATATTACGAAATGTAAGTTCGCCCGTGTATGATAAATTAATACCAATGGCTGGCCTCAACCCGATATATTCAAAGAGATTCCAAAAATGCATGGGCGAAGCTCACCAAAACAATATGACTCCGGTATCATCAACGAAATTGTGGAAAGACATCGCCAACATAACTGCGGAATGTAACATTAAACTCACGGAATCACAAACCCAGAGACGATTACAAGAGCTTCGACAATTTGGGTATGTGGTGGTATGAGCTATGGAGCGAGTGCCAACTAGAAGAGGGGGGAGAATGGTCCGCGGGTAAGAAGTGTGTTGGAGGCGCGACCGACGGGCCAGCGTACGGAGCATAAGGGTGGAGGAAAAATGATTATAAATGCTCGCAGTCAGATGAATCATTTGCCATGCGTCGTGGTGGATTGAAGTGAGTCATCACAGGCCACATCTACTCTCGTCTGAGAAAGCTCAGGCTAACTTTCGAACCGTCAATCTCCCAGCGCACGCTAAACTTACCAAACTACTGAGCGGTCGTGCAGAGGATAAGGACAAACGTGCCTTAAGCAGAGGGCTAGTCTCGTATCTGTGCTCGCAGCTATGTCGAGATAGAGTCTGTTATTAATTAGGCAAAGCGGGTGGAGATTTCAAATTTCGTATGCTAGTCACACAAAACGCTACGACCTTATCGGACTCCAAGCTAGACACTTCTTCAGAACCTCTTCGCGAAGATGTGAGTTATATGTGGTACTATCAGTGAGCAAATTAAAATACAACAGATTAATCAGTCTGAATGTATGCAAGCTCTAGGTGAGAGTGCTACGAAAGGCGATTTGTAATATTTATATTCCTGAGGTCACCAAGGCAGCTAAGTATGTTGAGTCTTCTCGCTGCGTTTTTTCGTGTGATTACACGCTGCGTTTCATATGATCTCGATGCACACAGAAAAAATCCGAATGGAGCCGAATAGCAGAAACTAAAGATACACGTATAATGACCCACGCCGAGGAGAGAATCTCGCTTGTGTGTGAGTGAGAGATATAGAAAATTTCAAGTAATATGTAAACCCACCCACCAAAACTAGGATAATCGCAAAGACACCAATATCGGAACAGCAACTCGGTGCTCTAATGCACAAGGCGTTACCTCGCTTGTCTCTCACAATTTACGCACCGCAAAGCGAAAGGGGAAACCAAACTGGAAGTGTCTACCCCTTTGAGCGTTCCAGATTCACGCGAGATTTCTCAGAAGGAACGAGAGCCCGACAAGTAGTGCATGATAGCCTGCAACTAAGGATCCGTTGTGAGGAAATATGAGAAGGTGATTGGGAATTGTGGAAGACTAACACTATATGAGGGTCGTTAATAAGATGTGGGCAGAACGAGAAATGAAAAATTTTATATTCTATATAACAGACTCTCGCTCACAGTGTAATAAACCAGGTCTCTCATCATATAAGTATGGAGGAGCAAGAAACAAAATATAGCTTTACAGTAGCCACCCATCTAAAATGTTCAGTATTCAACTTAAGGTCGTGTCATAGGATCTGCCCTTGGGCGCGCGTTATACGAGTATCACATACTACCTCTATGAGTCGAGTAACAACATTTAGATAAAGTGGAGATTATTTATTACATTTTTAAGTTAATAAACTCACTTCTTAACAGAAAGATGAAACGATGCAATGTCACTTCTTTTCCTTATTAGAAATACATTGAAATCATGTAACTGGAGAGAGAACGAGTTAGTAAATGTCATTTTGTATAAGTCACATTCTTATAATTAACTATTCAAATTACCTATATTAGAAGAATATTAATTATCACCGGATTTTCACATCAGATTGATTTTCATATTAGCTCTCCTGTTTCAAGTACAGTTGCTAGTGCGACCCCAGTTTGGTGTTGTATTACAAAGGCTCTCGTTGATAGCAGTCGTGTGGCGAACGTATGGAAGATGGTCAGCAAAAATCTCAGTGATGGTATTTTTAACCTATGATTGAGGGATTATGGTATAAAGAATTATCATTGCCACTATGATGAAATTCGAGAACAATTCTTCAATGAGAAGTTTCAGGCAGGATAGGCTTTCAAATGAACCGCTCGTGTTAGCTACCGGAGCTAGCCAGAGAGAGGGTGGCTGTGGTAGTTTTGTCATAGAAACATCTTGAACTCTCAGACGCGGCAGGCACGAGAGGATTTCAATGCCATTTGTTCCAGCTGCGTGACTGTCAAAACATTTGCCTATCGAAAATCCCATGCAACAGACTGGTATCATGTAAATTGTTTAGCGGTTCCCTCGAAATATTGGGACAAAATTTCGGAGATAAAATTTAATTTATTGCTAACTCACTTAAACTATCACAAGCTGCGTTTGAACGGTCATCTTCTAATATGATAATAGTGACAGTTTAGTTACATATATATACTACCACTATTATATATAATACTATTTATTAATATATATATATATATATTATTAATATATATAAAATATATATATATATATATATAATAATATATATATATAATATATTATATATAATTATTTATATATATTATATATATATATATATATAATATATATTAACTAATGATTTAACATATATATATTATATCAATCTCACAAGGAAAATGAAAAAAAAAAAAAATTTTTACCATAGAAAAAATTATCAGCAATTAAAAAATATTTTAAATTTTAAGCATTTTCCCACATTTTTCATACAAATACTATACCAATGATAATTTTTTTGGATAAAAGTTATTAAGAACTATTAGTGATTTAAATATATATAACATCCATCTTTCAAATCACTCTTCTATTATATACCTCTTATATGTTTGGTCAATAATCTTATATACAAGTTGTTCTCCATCACGTACTGTCATTATAGACACTAATTCTCAAAATTCTCACTAATATATTTATATACCCTAATTATTTTTATTATAATTCATTAATCTATCCTGTAACTGTAATTCAAAGTTATCGTAGAATGACGTAACTCGCAAAAAATATTATATATATATATATATATAATATCTATATATATATATATATATATATATATATATATATATAGGGTCATATATATATATATATATATATATATATATAGGTATATATATATATTATTAGGGTGACCGCAAGTGGTGAGAACTAGAAATAAGGTCAAGGTATGTGTGGGTTGTGACGTATGGTCCATCTGAAAGGGAAACGTTCGCAAGAGAGTAACGATTTTTTGGGATACCTACTGAACGAGGTCACATAACGTAATTGAGAGCTTGAATGTAGGAGTCTTCAGATTTGAAGCATAGTTCTTTTTTGGGGGACCATGATATTTTGGATCTGGATAGGGTCATCACAACATAGAGAGGGATGGTATTATCTCTTCTCACAGGTGGGTATATAACTGGAGAGAGTTGCGTGGTGAGAGAGAGATGAGAAGATGTCGATGGATACGGATTGTGTAGTTGGATGGTGATTGCTCATGTACAAAAGGAGGAATATGTAGTGTAATGTTATCTAGCTTATATATATTGTCTATATACTACAAGTATATGATATCTCACTTATAGCTATAACTAGAGTTGTGCACGGTGAATAGAGATGTGAATCGAGAAAGTTGTATATAGTACAATGAGTGTGGATTTTCATTAGTGTTTGGTGAAGATTTGAATGTTTTATTGTTTCTGTGGTTGTGTATTTTAGTGAACCATATACAGTAGGGTTCTTTCTTCAGAGAAATCGGAGATGTGATATGGATCATTTTATTGTATAGGCTTTCCTATATAAGCAACTTCAACTGTTTAGTGTGGAAGGATTGGATTGGAGCT
>JABUQX010035166.1:0-18438 GCA_015478945.1 Trachelipus rathkii
GAGAGAGGCCGAAGTAGTTTTTTTTTTAAATTAGAAATTTGGAGAAAGGAAGAATAAAAATTAAAAAACAAGCAAAACTCAAATTCATATAAATTTTCAAATAATAATAATAGTAATAAAATAAATGAATAATAATAAATAATAATAATAATAATAATATAATAAATAATATAATAATGAATAATAATAATAATATATTTAGGTTATTTTTCAAAGTAGTTCCCATTAAAATACAGTTTTCTTTCAAGGAAAACGAATTTTTGCCAATATTTTAAGCTTGTTTCATTATATTGCGTACTTTATAAAATATATATTATTTCTAAAGTAAGGAACTTTAATTGACTTATTTTTGTAAAAAGAGTAAAATTTATTATTGTATTTCACTGATTCTAATAAAAATTTATGAATTTATAATTTCTTTAATAATTTACTATATTTCAGAAGTCCGAAGTTTGAACGAAATTTTAAAGTACTTTATGCTTTAATATGAGAAACAAATTCGCTCAAATAGTTCTTCAGCGACAAATCTATAGATGAGCTAGCCATGTTATATCACTATACATTTTTGGCGCAATTTGATTGGCGCTGGAGATGTGAACATTATCATATAATACTGATAATTGTGCTCAGCAATGATTCCGAAAATTTAGCAGATAGCCGTGGGCCAATCGTTATATTAAATATTAATTCAATTGTATTGATCCGCTTTTCAAGCGCATTAAATATATATAATATATATATATAATATATATATTATATATATATATATATATATATATATAATATATATATATTATATATATATATATATATAATATATATGAAAATGAAAATAATAATGAAATTTGAAAAAGAATTGATTTATTTTTTTTATCTCATCCTGGTCCAGTCATCGCCGCATCAATAGATGACTGGACGCTTCGCCACTGATATATATATAATATATAATATATATATATATATATATATATATATTATATATATATTATTAATATATATATATATATAATTATATATATTATATATATATATCATATATTATAATATATATATTATATATATAATAATATATATATATACTTATATGATATATATATATATTATATATTACTAATATATATATATATATTATATTATTTATATAATAAATTAAAATATATATATATATAAAGCGTATAAATTATATATATATATATATATATATTAATATATATATTTAATATAATATATATATATAATATATATATATATAATATATATATATTATATATATATATAACCTAGTACTATCAAAAGTGTAGGACGCTTGACCCAACTCTTTTGCACCCCACCAACCTCCTTCCCCAACCTCCGAACCCATTTGGAAAAAAAGGTTATGTATATAGTTATTATGTCCAATTGATATGGTTACCTGTAAGAAAAGATACATTCATTGAGATTTAGATAATCTCATTGGGAATATGTCACATCCGCAAGCCTCAATTCAATAATTAGTATTGTATATATTTTTTGGGGAAATAAATCAATGTGGTGTTACAATATTGTTTACATATTGTTTTAATTTATACTTATTAGTTTTTATGTTGAATAATTGGTAATTTTTTTTTTTCGTAAATTTGTTAGGGTGTGTGTGTGAATGCGTGTTTTAAACTTTCTTAATTTTTTCAATTATACATATTTATTGTAAATACGGTTTAGCATTTTAATTATTTACGTTTTTTAGTGAGTGAATAATTTTAATTCCATTTTAACTTCTTTTTTTGTCTCTCTATTTTTGTCTGTGTTTTTGTTTTGTTATGTATATCTGTTCTTGTGTGATGGCAGATTTGCCGCAGGCGCTGGGCTTTCTACGACTTTACCCAACATCCGCGGTCTTACTCTCTAAATCTGCATCCCGTGAATACCAACCTCTCTAAAACTCTAACCGCTAACCTTTTGCTCTTGTCTGAGAAACAGATGGCCAATGATTCATCCTCTAACTCATTATTATTATCTAATTATAACTTTTTCCATAATTTCCGTCTAAAGGGTGGAGTATGTGCCTATGTGAACATAAACACTCCTGTAACACGTTCGTGAATCTTGAATCTCCCTAACTTCGATGTTCTGTTGCTTAAAATCTTTTTTTCCTTCCTACTACAATAATCTTGGGCTTCTGCTACTGTTCTCCTATAACAGAACAGATTTCATCTTTCTTTTGAATTATCTTACTACTTCTCACGAGACTGTTATACCTTCTCATCCAAATACTGAGGTCCTCTATTTAGGGGATTCAATGTACACAACACTGAATGGTTGGGATCCTCTCATACTGATTTAAGGGTGGGGAGGAGGCCGAAATATTCGGCATTCTCAAACGATATTGAGCAACTAGTTAAAGAACCTACACGTATTCCGGATCGTCTCAAAATCAATTCTTGAACACACTTGACTATGTTTTCCCACTATCCTCTCCTCTATAAATACACCCACCTTCGCTCCTATGGTAATCTTGACACAAACCTTATATCTTCCCTAAATTTTAATACTTTCTCTCCACCAGCTCCATCCTGCCCTACGCGTTTTTTTTGGCCCTTTGATCGGGCTGCTTGGGGGCCTTGCGTTGCTTCTACGCTAACTATAACTGGAATGACTGCTTTGTCTCTGGTGACGCCTCGACTTCTGCCGATAAGGTGGGAGCTTTAATCGTTGACGGGATGAGCAGGTTCATTCAATTCCTTCTTCGACCTAAATCTTTCTCTCCTCATAATCCATGGTTCGATCGTGCTTTGTTCCTGGCATTCAGGCCTAGAGACAATGCGATCGGAGTGGGAAAAAATTCTTCGTTTCTCCTATCACTCATTGGCCTAATTTTCAATTCAGCTAGAAATCGTTGCAGGGATAATCTTCGACGAGCAAAGCGGGCTTTCAAATCAAACGAAAGTGCGCTACCTCCTTGGTTCTCCTACTGACAAATCTTCTGGCCTCTTGCCAAAAACATCTCTAACAACTCTGTAAATCGTCTTTCCTCCTATTCGATCTGATGGTTCTGTAGCTAATTCTCCAACTGAAAGGCCATCTCTTCGGCCTCCTCTTTTTCCTCTAACTCAACCCTGGACGATTCTGGTAATTCCTCATTCCTCCTTCTTCTCCTCTCAGGTGTCCCTATCCCTTTGCCTGTGATTACATTGATCGGGTGCATGGGCTCCTCCTGAAATCTACGAACGTTAGGAAAGCGGGTGGCCCGGATGGCATTCCTCCCCGAGTTTTGAGGAGTGTGCTTCAGTGCCAACAAGCCCCTCGTTCAACTATATTTCTCTATGTCTCAATACTAACACTTCCCTCAGTGTTGGAAGCACGCCACACACATGTCCAACCTGTTCCGAAAAAAGGAAGCCGCTCTGAACCTTCCAACTATCGCCCTATAGCTCTCACTTGTAATTCTATTTAGGTTCTTTATTACTATTTTACATTTTCATTTCTTAGAAACTATGGGAATCTCATTCCTCTTCCCATCGCCAGTACGGCTTTCGGCGCTGGAGGTCTCTGGGGATATACTTTCCTATCTTACCGTTTATGGTTTTCCGCCCTTAGGAACTACGGGGAGACTTGCGTGGTGGCGCTTGACATATCAAAGCATTTGACCGGGTATGGCACGCGTCACTGCTCTCCAAGCTCCCCTCCTTTGGGGTTTCTCCTTCTCTTTGCTTACTTATGTCTAGCTTTCTTTCAAATCGCTCAATATCTGGCTGTTGTTGATGGGGCGACTTCTTCTTCTTTTTCTGTTAATAGTGGTGTTCCTCAGGGTTCTGTTTTATCACCTACCCTATTCCTACTTTTCATTAACTGACTTCTCACCTGCATCAACATCTAACTCTATTCACCTCTTAGCCGATTGACTCGACCCCTTCATGTCTTCAACTCATTTCAATTCCTGCTCCTTCTTTTACTTCTAAAATTGCCCTCTCGTCTTAATCTTCCGATTCTATTCTCGCTGATTCTGGATAGATTCCGGGTGGGGTCGTCCCTGGAACCTTGTGAAATTCCAATTCCCTTAAAAACTCAACTGTCTACAAATCTCCCTCTCATAAGACACCTTCCAATCTTTCCTATCTCTTTCGACGGTTCCTCTCGTGTCTCCTGTTGCCAATATAAACATCCTTGGCCGTACATAACAAAAAAAATGTCCTTGGAAACAATTACTCACATCACAAACGTTGCTAAGGCGCGCCTTCAAGAAAACTGGGAGTTTTCTGTTTAGAACTGCGAGACTTTTTCCTCTTCTCATTTACTGCCAGCTATCAAGGGCTCTCATCCGCCCTTGTATGGAGTACTCTTCTCATATCTGGGGGGGCTCTGGTTCACCCCGGCTTTTGGACAGGTCGAGTCAAAGCCAAAGGCTTATACAATCTGTTCTGTACTTTCCCAAGTTACTTGACCCTCTAATCTTTGCGGCGCGAGCTTGTGCTTATCCTCTTTCTATAGGTACCGCAGCGGCAGGTGCTCGGAGGGAGCTTTCACTCGCGTACTCCACCTTTGCGTCGCCCCTGCGTAGAAACTAAGGGGTGCTGTATCTGCTACATGAGTTTTGTGTTTGATTGTATCTAACTCCAGGCTAGTTCGCTGCGGTGCTTCCTTCTTTCCTGCCACATCTGTTCTGTGGAATTCTCTTCCATCTTCCGTGTTTCCTACTGAATTTAATCTCCCCCACTTCAAAGCCTGCGTCTGTGCTCATCTGCGTAATTTGCTTTAGTTGTTTACTTCTGAGGCGTGAAACACCCCCTCCTTGAATAGGGCTCTGCCCGTGAGTGGTGGTGACAACTGTAAAAAAAAAAAAAAAAAAAAAAAAAATAAAAATATTAATGCTTGAAATTAAAAATTCTCAAATTATGCTTCAAAAATAAAAGCTTCTGAGCCCTTTCAGGGCAGAGTTTGCTTCTCTCTTAGTCATAAATGAGATCTGTACCTCTGAAAGACGCTCACTTGCTACATTTGTTGAAAGGAATGCTAAGAATTTCCTGGCAACTTCTGCAAGATGTAGAAAACTTTTACAATTATCACGCTACCAAACCAGCGGATCTTTATCTGATTTCAAGGTTTTTCGCTTTTGATATTCTTCGATCAACGATAGAGTGTCTTTCGACATATTTGAGCAAGACTCTTCATTGCTGCTAGAAGCCAAAATAACATTCATGGATTCAGCAATGATATAGCTAACATATGGTAACTGTGTGTCTGTTTCTGTGCTTTTGCTTTTTACTGGCTGGTGATATTTCTGCCTTTGGTAGCATTTCATCAAATAGGCAACCTTAATTAATTTTAACCCTCTGTTTAAGACACCGTGTTCAAGTAAATCCTCTGGTTTTTGTAGTCCAGATTTTTAAGAAAACGTTGCTATTCTTGAGCATTTTTTGCCGTGTAATCTGTCTGGCTTTATAGTAGTTTGTGAAATCTATTATCTTTATCCTTCCAGCATAGAGTGGTTTGCTGTCTCTTGAAAAGTCGGTCCTTACTTCGATAGAAATTATTATATAATTTGTATATCTATATATATCCTCACTATATATATATTCTATACAGTATATATATATATTCTATACTATATATAATTATATATACTTATATCTATATTATTATATTTTATCACTTTATTATGGGATATATATTATTGATTCTATAATGATATATATGTATCTAACATGATACTATTATATTTGATGTTTAATTATTATATTTATACTAGATTGTAAACCTATGTTAATTTGCCCGTACTGCCCGCACACGTTCCTCATTAATTTTTGTATGCGAAGATTCCGTATATCATCTTTTAAGATGAACAGGCAGTTTAAAGCGAGATAAGAAGAAAAATGAAGCCGGATATTTCGCATATGAGGATGCGGATGCGGTTATCCGCTATACCTCTAATACTAATATAATATATATAGCTTAATTTTATATTAATAATATAACTATCATTATATATACTTTATATATTTAACTATATACTATTTATAATAATATATATTTAATTATATATTATCAATATATATTATATATATATACCTACATATATACTTAATAATAATAATATGATATTATATAATATATTAATATTGTATATTATTACTATATATATATAATATATATTACTTATATCTATATATTATTTTATATTTTAATATTTAATTAATATATATATATATTATAAGCTATTTATATATATTAATATATATATATATATAATTATATATACTTATTATACTATATATATTTATTTATACATATATATATTATATCTATATATACTTATATATATATTTAATATATAATCTATAATATATATTATATTATATATATATACTTTACTATATATATATTTATATTATTATATTTATATATTTATAATATATCATATATCTATATTATACATACTATCAGTAATTCTATTATTAATATTTATATACGTGTATAATATATTAGGTGCGGAAGAACCTATTTTGAAGCAGTTTGGGGTTCACTGTTGGTTGTGAGTCCGGGGGAGGCAGATGCTCGCTGATCTCGTATTTCTTCCTCCGAACATTCCCATTTTAGTTAATCGAACATTGGCAGTGGACGGGAGTGGCATTTCGTAGCTTTGCGTGCAGGTAAGCGTTTTATGAAAACAATAACTCCTGTGATCACGACGAAAAGATGCATTTTCGGCCTGTATGGTTCAACAAATTGTCCGCGTAACGATCACCCGTTGCCTTCTGGAAGAACAACATTCTTTGTCCTGAGTTTAGATTACAATTAGAGTCAATGGATAGTACACTTTACGAACTGATACACATGGCCCGACGTCTAAGATCTCAGAACACACCAGAAAATGTGAAGCGAGTAAGAGTGCAGTCGCCTCGACTTCCTGCCGATTCGAGCATGCTGGTTGCTTTGGGAATTCTCGACTTAGCTGTTTTGAGAGTATTCTGTCATATGGAATTTTTACATTTCCTATCCATATAAAAATAATTGATGGCTCAGGAATTTGTGAAGCAAACAGATTTAGGTAACACCGCCGGAGAATCTTGGTGCTTGCCAATGCTTGCAAGATCTCTTCCCAAGGCAGCCTTCTCTCAGTAGCGACGAGGCACATTTTCAACTGTGTGGGGCTGTCAATAAGCAAAATTTCCGCTCACTTAGGGCATTAAATTTATACACCCCGAGTTATCAGGAAGGCCACACTATCATTCCCTTAAACTAACGATATGATGTGCCGTATTCTCGTATATAGCTATTATACAGTTTACCCATTACTTCTTTGCTCTTGTAAATAAGTGACTGTACCTCTAATTTTCGATCATGAAATGCTTTGTTAAAGCTTGAAATAACACATATATTTATGACTGTTCGAGCATTCATTTTTAATCGGAATAAGCCATATTCGATATGAATAATATATCTTAACTATATTATATATACCTCGTATATATTTATCTAGGAGTAAATATTTCTGGTTTAGTATATATATGTAGATGTAGGCTACTATTATATGATTATCTATATTCGAGTTTTGGCTTATAATATTGTTTATCTATACCTATATCTATCATATACTATTCTGGCAGTAATATTACATTTACATATTTTATTATATTATAACTATATCATATAATTATTTATAGGATAACTTATTATATAATACTTAAATACACTATTTTTATATATTATTTTATTTACCTTTTTTTTTTTATTATTAATTAACTTATTATATTTATTACCCTACTGTGTGTAGTGGTTAGTGTGTGTCGTTAGTGATGCACGGTAACAGTCCGCATCGCATCTTTTTTCCGCAAATAATTCCTGCGGTCTTTTGCCTAGCGTTGATCTTGCGCGTATACTCTTATTTGTCTCGATATTTTTGATAGATGAAGTTATTATAATACAATTAATACTGATTAGATGAATCTGAATGCAAAGCTTTAAATGAGCAGTACTTCACATGTGACTCGGACTCAACTGTTGTTGTGTACTTTTGATCTGTAGTATGTCATATGTTAAACCATACTCATGATGCCACTTCTATTGTTGAATACGAGTGTAGTCTTTCGTTCTTATCTACCGTTAGCTGATTAGAATGATAAGACCCATTGTTTTTGGAGAAAGTTTATTATTTGATTGTGATGGTTTAATTTATTATTTATTTTTATTATTTATTTTATTATATTATTATTATTTATTTAAGGTATTTATTATTATGTATTATTGTTATTATTATTCTATTATTTTATTATTATTTATTTATTATTATTAATTATTATTGTATTTTTATTATTTATTTATTTGTATTAATTATTATATTATTATTATATTTATTTCTATTATTATTATTATTATTTAAATACTCCCTCTACTTGATAGGGGTCCATAATAACGTTATATTTCAAACCTGTCTTATTTCAATGGTCGCCTCCATATTACGCAATGTTGACACTCCGATTCCGACTCAGCCTCTGAAGTTTTTTCTATTATTATTATTATTAATATATTACTCAAAATTTTTGATATAAATGTTACTATTATAACTACTTTATTAATTTAGTAATTATTATTATTTATATTATTATTAATTATCTATTATTATATATTAATATTATTATTATTATATTATTACTTATTATTATTATTATTTATTATACCATTATTATTCTATTAATTTATTATTATATTATTTATTATTATTATTATTATATTATTAGAAATGATTTTTTAGAATTTCGTGCGGCTCTGGCCTACCAGCCTGTGTTCTTGCATTTATTATATATGGACGTGATGGTTTTCGTATCGGGCTAAAATATTTGATGGGTGTTAGATGGTTGACATATATATATTCTTCTCTCATCATTGTATACGAAGTATTAATACGATCCCACTTGGGTCCTCCCGAAGGGGGACCCCACACCCCCATTAAATAATCAAAGTGTTCGTAATAGGCTTTAAAGTAGTTTGAGATGGAATTAGATGTTGAAGTTTCTTAGAAAGTTAGTTAGAATAGAGGAAGACAGAGTCGGTAGCGGCACGGTGCTGGAGCCGGTGCGTTGACGAGTTAATAAATATGTTGTTGCAGGGCAGTATTTGGTGTGTTTATATGGGTTTTCGAGTCCGTAGATCACGAAAATGATGGTTATATTTAAGACCGTATAGGGTGTCTAGGTTTCCATTTGTGGGACAGGCCCCAAACCTGAAATATTGACGTAAGTGATGAAACTTGGTGTATACACATATAATATAAGGTATTATTGCTGACTAAAACCAGTGTTAAATTATGGTGATCATCCCAGGGGGATGCTAGCCCCTCAAAAACTTGAAAACTGTCGTAGAAGGCTGAAACTCGGTATACCCCTATCATATAAGGTATCATTGCCGAAACCTGTGTTAAATTATGGTGAGAACCCCAGGGGGGGATGCTTAGCACCCTTAAAAACTTGAATAAATTAACAGTATAAAGACGTTCTTCCCTATCATATATTTATTTATATTTTTTATTCTTTTTTTCTTACGCCGTATTTCATCTGCTGAATTTAACCTAGTTGCTTAAATTATTGTGCGTCTAACCCAGGGGTTTGGATGCCGGCCCCACCAAACTCCTAAATATTTGGCGTAGAAAGCTGAACTTGGTATATGTCGTCATCCTTCTAAAGGATGCATCTTAATGAACGCAGGGATTAAAATAACCGTAACGATTGTTTCTCACCTGGTTGTTGTCTAATTTTCTTTTCCTTCTGTCTTTGGCAGTTATATCGTCGATTTTCGGATTCCTGGCACTATAACGGATATTGAAGCTATAATGGAACGATTCAAGATTCGACAGAATTAGTTCAATTTTAGAAAGGGACTGGGCCCAAAATGGATCGACAAGAAAATGGTCACAAAATCAAAATATTTCCTGTACATCCCGCAGGGCGTTAAAGTTAATTAAGTTGGGCCGCAGATGGGAACCTTGGCAACCCTTTTGATTTTGTCACAATCGAAAAAAAACTAAACTTGGGTATCTTGCCATAATTTTTTTCAGCCTCATGCTCAGGATGTAGGTTCTTAGTGTATAACGATTGATGTAAATTAATGATCCGAGGATGTTACCCTATCTTGAGGGACTCGGCCCCCAAACCTGAAATTATTGACAATAGAAACGATTTGATGAAATTTGGTATACCTCTTTCTTATGATGTATCCTCGATAAAGAAAACAAGAAAAGAGTAAATAATGGAAAAAATAAATAATAAAATTAAAAAAAATTTAATACAAAATAAAGAGTTTTAAAAAAATACAAATAAAAATAAAAATTTAGGAAAAAGTAAACAAATTTTTTTATTAAAATTAAAAAGCTAATCTAACCTAGTGAAAGAAATAATTAAAACAAAAATAACTATTAAAAATTTTTTTTTGTAATTCTTCCTTAACTTTACATATATTAATAATGATTTTATTAATTATTTATAAAATCAACACACATAAGCCTCTGAAGCCTTTGGAGCCTCATGAGCCTCTTTAGCCTCCCACCTCCCTCACCTCCCCTCTTCCACCTCAACGCCCCTCCCCTTATCTAATGATCTATTATTCATGTCATATTCTGTATAACACAAAACCTTTCACTCTCCTTTGTTTTAATAATTGTTTTTTCAAACCGTTTGTTTTTACTAAAATTTTACGCTCTTCATATTTATAACTTAATTTCAGTTTCTTGTGTTTTTACATACCTTATAGCCGTAACTCCGCGGATCCGCCGAGTAAATAGCCCCGATGTCTACTCACTTTTTCTCACAATCTGGAATATTTATACCATTACATCAGTACAATATATTTTATCAAATTTTATCATAACCTTTGTCTATATTACCGATACTGATCAACTGAATATATTGCTTTAACATTAACAAAGTTTATTCCATACTTAACAACAGTAAAGAAGCTAACATATAGAGGCAGGCAGAACGTAATCTCTTACTTCATCTTTGTTCTACACGATAGGTCATGTTATTTATTTACATTATAACTATTGTAACATTCTCTCAACGAAAAATTGTATCACAACCCTTGCTGTATAGTCTCTTTACTTGTTATCTATGTTTTCATATTGAAATTATATGATTAACTTCTAACAAAAGCTTTTTCAACATCAATCAACCGCAAACATAGCATCAATATGAACCATAAGGAAATACACATACAACGAAAGACCTAGCAGAGGCTTAAGCAAGAATAAATTCGCTACATATTCACAAAAAGTTTCTAATACTTAACAACAGTAGTAACTAACATAACATACAGAACAAACAGGTACGAAGATGGTTATTAGGTAAATATTCATTAGCAACTCAGTATTATTTGCGATGTTTGGCTTGTCTATTTTTAATTTTATTTCATTTGGCTTTTTAAAACTTTTCGTTTTTTTAAAAAAACTTATATTTCTTTTTTTATATTTTTAATTTCTTTTAAAACTTGTTTTGTTTTAAAAAACTTTTATTTATTTTTAAATTAGGCATTTCTTTAAAACTTTCTTGTTTTTAAGTTATTGTTTATTATTATAATTATTATTTCTTTAAAACTTTTTGTTTTCTTAAAAAATATTCTTTAATTTTTATTTTATTTCTTCAAACTTATTTTCAGTTAGGCACAATAATAAAAGACTTACTTTCAGTTTATAACGTAATATAAAATATAATGTTTTTTTTACATACCACTTTAACGGTAAAAATCATGATATTCTTATTAAATCAAACCTGCTCCCTCCTGTTCCCCCCCTAGCCCGTCCAACTGATTCTATTGGGGTATTGATCATATTGTATTCCTATTTGTATATGATCGCTCCAGTCATATTTCGAAGTATCATTTTGGATAAACATATCTTGGCAAAAAAATATGATAGTTTATACGGTAAGCGCCTTGAATATATGCAGATCATTATAACAAGTTTTCACATCCATAAGATAACATAACAATAACCTGATGTAAGAATATAATGTTTAATCACACCTAACATACCTTAAACACAAATAAAATAACCAGTCAACATTAACAAAATTTAGCTTAAGATCAATCAGGGAATGCTAACTAACGATGCTACAGATCCGTACCCTAATACACTTTTTTTTTCAAACAATATCTCTTAGCATATCACTTTGTTATTTTAATAATCTTATTAACATAGTAACATTTAAACCACTAAAATTTTAATTTCATAACCCTATTACCTATAATATCATACTGACTCACACGAAATATATGCTAACATCAGTAACAAGTTTTTCCATCAATAAAGCAACAATACTAACCTGATGTAAGAATATATAATGTATAACATCAAACCTTACATAGCTTAAACACCGATTATAAATCAACTTAACATTAACAAAGTATCAAACCTGTTTCACTAAAGTTATCAAATACAGCAAAACATTTTTTAGAACGTTTGCCTTAACATCTTTTTTTTCTTTTTGTTTTATAAAACTTTTATTTATTTTTAACTTTATTTCTTTAAAACTTATTGTTTTAAAAAAAAAAACTTTAGCTATTCCACGAATTTAAATTATTCTTTTATAAACTTTTTTTTTTTTATTATTAACTTTTAATTTTTAATGTTTTGTTTAAAGCTTGTTGTTAATCTTAAAAAATTCTTATTGTTTTAATGTTACTATAACTTAAAAATTTTAGCATTTTTTACATATGTTTTAACAGTAAAACAATAAGATATACAATTCTTTTGCGTAATAAAGCTAACATATCATTACGCGATGCATAGAATATAATGTATAACATACCTGAAGACCTAACAAAATACCATACTTGCAACAGGAAAGTAACTGACCTCGCTTACAGACCTTTACTCAAAATCACACTTTTTTCTAAAACAGACCTTCAGACATAATCACTGTTATTTATTACATTTAACATAGTTAAACAAAATAACAAATTTTTCATTTAACATGTCTCGATAACAAATATATGCTGACGTAAGACAAAATTTTTTCGTCATCAATTAAGCTAGACATATCATATCTCATGATACTATGGAATATACAACGCCATGACCAAATACGCTAATTCATACCTTTATGATCGATTAAATGGCTAACATTAAAACAAGTTCCATACTTAACAACACTAAAGTACTTAGCATAGCGTACAAAACGTAACATTGTTACGTTAGGCTGATGTGGTTTCTGTTTCATCTGAGATTTTTTCCTCAAAAAAAATTTTTTTTTTTAACTACAAGTCGAAGAAATTGTTCATATAATCCGCCCCACTTTTCGTAAAACATTACTTGCAATACCTATGTCTTCTTGTTACCGTATTCGTTTTCGAAACCTTAAGCTATATACTTGATTTCTTGTTTTGATCACATTGGGATCACTATAGACAAATTTATTAAAACTTTTTAAATGTTTTATGCTATGTCTTTAAGATGTTTTATATAACAACTCTATACTTTTATTTTTTATATTTTTTAATTTTCTTTAAAACTTTTTGTTTTTATGTGGTGGCACAATAGAAAAAACTTATATTTATAATTTTTTTCGTTAAAACTTTTTGTTATTAAAACCTAAAATTATTATTTCTATTTATTTTTATAATTATTAATAATTTGTGTTTTTTACATACCCAAAAGCAGTAAATCAGTAAATCAACCCATCCCGTTCCCTCTCCTCCCCTGCCATCCACCCATGAAATCTATCGATCTGTTCGACACTATTGGGTTCAAGTCACATTTCGTGTAATCATTTTGGATAAACTAAACATAAAACTGCAGTTTCCTTTATACACTGATTACAACGAATATATGCTTAACATAACAAAGTTTTCAACATTAATAAAGCATACTTAGCATCATCAGGTCTCGGTCTAAGAATTATACATGTACAACAACAACCTAACACATCTCAATCACCTATAGAGTTGGTATAAATTAACGGAAAGTTCCGACACGGTAAACAGTAAATAGTAATTACTTTAACATAGTTGCGCTCAATATTAACGTAACCTAATATCTTTATCACTTTTGTACAAGTCATATTTCTAAATTCATATGCAATGTAATTTTTAGAATTAACATGGTATATTTAACAAAAATATAATCATAACCTTGTCTAATTTATCATACAGACCATCAACGGATATAGGCTAACGTAACATAGTTTTCAACATAAATAATAGAAGCTTACATAATGTTACATCTGAACTTATAGATATAATCCACATTTGTCCGACAAAACTAACACACCCTTTAAACCATGAATATTTTTGTAACTGTTGTAACGGTTAATCACAAAGTTTCGCAACTTACAACAGTAAAGTAACGTAACATACATACAATATAACGTAGGCTATTCACAGCGTTCTCAAGGACATATCTCTAACAACATATTACAATGTTAACTCTTTAGCATAACATGGTGATATTTAACAAATATTTTATCATAACATTGGAATAATGTACTCATAAGCTGTTCAAGATGAATATACGTCCTAACCCTAACTAAAGTTATTCACATCGAGGGATAAAGCGGTTAACGAGGATAGCATAACCCGAACTAAGCAAATAATGTAGCATTACGACAAACCTAACACAACTTAACAATGAATAAACTGTCAACATTAACCAAAGTTCCAAACACTTAAACCAGCCTGGTGAAGATATCAACAACAAGCATAAAGATGAGGGGAGATGTCATCGTATTCAGCACGGCGAAAAATATCCTAACTGAAGAAAATAGAGTGTATAAACAATCCTTAAAGGTAATGAGGTTCTTTCTTTCAACACAGCAAATCAGAAGAAAGTAAACAAGAATACGACTCACGAAGAATCATATCAGTTCCAAAAGAGTAATATTTCTCGTTAAGACCAACACAACAACAACAACAACAACAACAACAACAAACAAACCAAACACAATCACATGCAACAATAAAGTTCCTTTATACTAAACAACGAACATATGCTAACGTAACATTGTTTTTTCCATTAATAAAGCTAACATAGCTCACCAGAAGAACTAAGAATATAATGTACAATGAAAAACTTAACATACCTAAACTATGAATAAACACTAACATTAACAAAGTTCCAATATTAACAACAGTAAAGTACCTAGGACAACAGCGTACAAAAAGTAACCTATTCACACTTTCTTTCAAACACATATCTAAAACATATCAATGTTAATTTACAATAACACTATTGATTTACGTTGCATATTTCGAGTAGCATTTCGGATAAACATAGCACAAAAAATGAGTTCTTTATATACTACACAGCGAATATATGCTAACATAACAATGTTTTTTTCAAACATTAATAGAGCTAACATAGCATCATATGAATTTAAGAAAATAATGTAACAAAATAAAGCTTAGCACTACTTACCCACTAATAAACAGTCAACATTAACAAAAGTTCCACCCTTAACACCTGTAAGTAACTAACCATTGCATACAAAATGTAACCTATTCATACATTTTCCAAGCAATATCTATAACATATTAACGTTAATTTTTACAAAAACACAGTCATATTTTTACAAAAAATTTATTAAATAAACTTGTATAATTATCAATACAGACCTACGAATAACTGTAAACATAAATTTTTTTTACCAATAACCATGCCAAAAAAAAATAAGTTCCTTGGAATAAAATATCGTAGTAATTGTTATCGGACAGCAGAAATTCGTGCCCGCGCCTAATTGGTAAATCAAATCATCAAACCCAGACCTTGTTTTATGCCACCATGCCCATTCGATCTATTGATCTATTGATTCATGTCTTATTTTCGAGTATCATTTTCGGCTAAACATAACACAAAAAATAAGTTTTTTATTTAAACTAACTACAAAAACAAATTGCTAACGTAGCAAAGTTTTACATTAATAAAGCTAAGCATAACATGACCTGAACTAAGAAATATAATGACAACGACAAACCAAAAACACATTAAGCCGCCCGAAATAAACTACTAACATTAACAAACTTCAGCATTTAACAACAGTAAGTATCTAACACTTCGTACAAAACGTAACCTATTCTCTTTTTCAAGTAAACCTCTATTCTAAAAACATATCAATGGTTTTGTTTGGAAATAACATCGTAATATTTAAACAAAATTTAGCATAACCCTGTCTATCATCATACTGACAACGAAATTATAATGCTAACGTATCAAATTTTTTTACATCATTTCGTAATATTAAAAATTTAACATATCACGTCTAAATATCATAATCACCAACGATAATTGCAAACATAAACAAAGTTTTAACACCAAACATAACATAAATAACAAAATTTTTAACTGACATAAACATAAAAATAAGTTCTTTGCCATAAAAATACCACAGTAAAGTGTAATAGTTTTACTGATTTTAAAGCAGTAAATCAAGTAATCAGTAAATCAAAACCATCCATCCCAGCAGTCACTACCCACCCAGCCACATGTGATCTATTGATCTATCGATTCAAGTCATATTTTCGAGTATCATTTTGGATAAACATAACATAAAAATAAGTTCTTTATATGACTGACCTCCGAATATATGCTTACGCAACAAAAGTTTTGGCATCAAATAAAGCTAACAATATCATAACCCTGAAGCTAAGAATATAATGTACAAAATGCAAACCTAAATACCTAGCGTATGAATAATCCGCTAACATCCTGAAAATTCCTACTTATCAAAAGTAAAGTAGCTAACAGGTCATACAATACGCGATATGTTCCCACTTTTCCGGCATATCACCAACAGGTAAAAGACGTATTATCTAACAAAATTCCTAACAAAGTGACCAATCTAATCCAAAGATCCAGCATCTTGAAACTATGAATTGGACAACTATCTTCGTCAAGTGTCATTCGTGTCGGAGTATAAATATTTGAACTAAGAATAAACCGTAGACCATTAGCAAAATTCTCCGGCAAACCTCAATCATTATTCATACGCTAGTATGTTAGGTTTGCATTTGTACATTATATTCTTAGTTCAGGTTATGATATGTTAGCTTTATTGATGCTAAAACTTTGGTGCGTAAGCATATATTCGTAGGTCAGTATATAAAAAAGAACTTATTTTATGTTATGTTATCCAAAATGGATACTCGAAATATGACTTGGATCGATAGATCAAATAGATCACATGTGGCTGGGTGGGTAGTGGACTGCATGGAACGACCACATATTTTACTGATTTATCTGATTTATGTTGTTAAAATCAGTAAACTATACACTTTACTGTGGTATTTTATTCAAAGAACTTATTTTTTATGTTATGTCAGGTTAAATTTTGTTATTTTTATGTTATGTTTGGTTAAAACTTTTTTTATGTTTGCAATTATCCGTTGGTGATTATGATATTTAGAACGGATATGTTAAATTTTTTTGTTAAATATTACGAAAAGTTGATGTAAAAATTTGATACGTTAGCATTATATTACGTTGTCTGTATGAGGATTAAACAGGGTTTATCTAAATTTTTTGTTAAAAGTATTACCGAGTTAATGTAAAATTAACATTGATATGTTAGAGATATGCTTGAAAAAGAGGGAATAGGTTTCGTTTTGTACGAAGTTGTTAGTACTTTACCTGTTGTTACGTGCTGAAGTTTGTTAATGTTAGTAGTTTTTATTCGTACGTATGGTGTTGTTTTGGGTTTGTCGTTGTACATTATATTCTTGTTCAGGTAATGTTATGTAGGCTTTATTAATGTAAAACCTTTTGCTGATTTGTGTCCATATATATTCGATAGTTAGTAAATAAAAAACTTATTTTGTGTATGTTTATGCGAAATGATACTCGAAATATGACATGAATCAATAGATCAATAGATCGAAAGTTCATGGTGGGAGGGGTTGATGGTTTGAATTTACTGATTTAAAATCAGTAAACTAATTACATTTACTATGATATTTTTATTCAAAGAAATTTTTTTTTATGTTAATGTTTTGCATTTAATACTTTGTTATGTTTACAGTTATTCGTAGGTCTGTATGAATTATACAAGTTTATTTTAAATTTTTGTAAAAATATTATCGTTTTTTCTTAAAATAAACATTTATATGTTTAGAGATATGCTTGGAAAGTATGAATAGGTTACATTTTGTACATTGTGTTAGTTACTTTACAGGTGTTAAGGCGTGGAACTTTGTTAATGGTTGACTGTTTATTTGTGGGTAAGTTGTGTGTCCTAAGTTTGTCGTTGTACATTTTTTTCTTATTCATATGATGCTATGTTAGCTTTATTAATGTGAAAAATTGTTATGTTAGCATATATTCGCTGTTAGTATATAAAGAAACTCATTTTTGGTGCTATGTTTATCCGAAATGAATACTCGACATGCAACGTAAATCATAAGTGTTAATGTCAAATTCACATTGGATATGTTTAGAAGATATGCTTGAGAAAGTGGTGAATAGGTTACGTTTGTACGCTGTGCTAGGTA
>JABUQX010035168.1:0-10000 GCA_015478945.1 Trachelipus rathkii
ATCTCAAACACTTCTAATTTCTTCTTGGACCTAGCATTCAATCCCCATGTTTCACACCCATATAAGTACCGCTGGAACACAAATTTTTTTCAAACATACTTATCTGAGTTTATGTTTGAATAATCCCCCCTTTCATAAATTCCATAAAACCACTACAAAGCCTCTCATACTACTCTTCTCGCTATCTTATGAATCTATCTCCTTCCTTCATCCCTCCTACACTTACACCCAAATCTCATCCTAAATACTGAAAACCTTTACTTCTTTCAGTACTACTCCTCCTACTTCTAATCTCTAACTCCATCCGCCATCTACTATCTGTTCCTCCTCTCAGAAACACTCAAACATCTTATACTCATTACCTGGATTTATCTAAGACCCTATTTTGTCCACACACTTCCTCTAAACTCCTTCACAACCAAATACTACAACCCTTCTGAATCCTTTTCGCCACCAAGGTAGTATCATCCGCAAATAGTAACATGTTCACTTCCCATCTATCACCCCATCCATCAATTCCACCCCTCTCCCCCCCCTCATCATTCCTCTGCAAACCAATTCTCCCAATAAAAATAAATTGAAGCCAACGGCGACATTACCACATCCTTGTTCTATACCCTCTCTCACAACTCCAAACATGACTTTCACTGCTCCCTCCTAATACTCTCACACACATTCTATCTATTTCCTATAAAGGCCCTAATACCATTTACCTACATTTACCCCCTACCATTGTTCCCTGCCCAGCACCCTCCATCTATTCCCCTCTTCAACTATCTATGCTTTCTCCTTATCTTTTACTTTTTCTTTCATATATTATATCTATATATATTACTATTAATAATAATATAATATTATAATACTATCAATATATATATACTATATATTATATATTATATATATATATATATATATATATATATTATATCTATTATACTGTATATATACCTATATATTATCTATAATATATATTCTTACTATATATATATATTTATAATTATACTTATACTATATACTATATATAATTTGTTGTTTTTTGGTGTTTTGATTTATAGTGTTGGTTATTCTTAGGTTGTGTACTATATATTATTATATTATAATTATTTATACATATATTATATAATATATATATCATATATATATATATATTTATATATATATTTATTTATTACCTATAGTATTTTCCTACTACACTATATATATATATAATTAATATACTATATATTTTATAATAATATAATTATATATATATATATTATATATATAATATATATATTATATTTATATAAATTTATATATATTATATTTCTATATATATAACATATATATATATAATTATATATATACTAATATATATATTATATATATATATATGTATTATATATAATTAATGATAATGGGTAATATTCTATTATATAATTAGTATTAATAAATTATATTATATATATATATATATATCTTATATTATATATTTATACTACTATATATATATAAATATATTATACTAATATAATGATATATATATATACTATATATATTATATAATATATACACTTATATATATATATATATATAATATATATATATATATATATATATAATATATTATAATAGTAGTATATATATATATTGATATATTATATAATTATATATACTATAATATATATATTTTTCTATATTATATATTATAAATAATATATTTAGTATATAATATATATATATTATATATATTATTAATATAATATTATAACTAAATATATATATATATATATTATAATAATTATATATATATAATAACTATATAATATATATATATATATATATATTTGTTTACCACTTATAAAATATTTATGTCCCGTTTCTCTCAGACTCATCATCGGATTTTCTCTCCATTTATCACTTAATAACAATAACGTCAATCCCATACTCAAGTCAAACTCTCAACAATATTCACTCTTGAGGCTTTTAGAGTATCCCGTATTTATTGCGTAAATTTTCAAATATGATAACTAAAACTTACTAGTCCAAATTTTTCTGACATTTAAAGAACAATCAAAAATCAACAAAACAGTTTTTTCATGTTCAAAATCGGATCATTAATTTATGACAGTCTTGAAACAAATAAGCAATATAAAATGTAATGATCAGAAAAAAGACATCAATAGGTATCCTCTTACATACTTCAAAGAAATGTTTCAAAGAGAGGACATTTTTACAATTTCAATAAGTAAAGAACAGGGGATATTCTTCGAATATATATCAATATTATAATATAAATATATTATTTATATATATGAGTAATATATATATAATATATATATAGTATATTTAGTATATATTCTCATATCCTAATTATATAAGTATATATATATTTAATCATATATTATATATATATATATATAATATTTGTAACCCCCTCCTTGAAACAGGGCCCTGCTAGTGGAAGTGATGGTTTACGCTATATATAATACTATATATCTATTAATTATATAATATTAATATATAATATATATATAATCTATATATATAATATATATAGTATATATATATTAAATATTATACTATATATATATATTATATTTATAATTATATATAGTATATATATATTATTATATATAATAAGTGATATTTAATCGACGCGATATCAAATAATCTTGATATTTTTTTTTCACCGTGCGATAAATTTTCTTCAAATTTATTTCATTCTCATATATTTATATAAGTTAGGAGATAAATGTAATTAAGAAAATTGCGTGAATTCAAATCATTTTCCGCTCGCTGTCGTCTCAAGGAGTATTAGTTAATAAAGTTATTTCTAGTATTTAGTGTTATGAGCTATATATTAATAACTATATCTATCTATAATATATATTATATATAATATTATATATATAATATTATACATATATATATATATTATAATATATATATATATATAATATATATATATATATTATATTATATATATTATGTTTATGAGGAATTTACCTGATATGCGTATCTGTAGCTCCCATTTACCCCTAGTCCCAGCTGAGCACCTATAAGACTTCTAGAAGAATAATATATATATTAATTAATTAGATATATTATTATATCTATATATATATATTATATATATACTAAATATATATACTAATATATATATATATATTTATATTAATTATATAATATATATATATATGTATAATATATAATAATATATATTATATACTATATATACTATATATATTAATATATATAATTTATTATATATTAATACTATATATATATATTATTACTATATATATATATATTAACTAATATATTATATATAATATATATATATTACTATATAATAATATATATACATTAATACCAATTCTAAAACTACCTTGATTATATAATTTCTATTTAATTATATATATAGTCTATACTGAGTAGATTTTCTATATTGTATAACGTTTTAAATTTTAAAATTAAGCGATAAATAATTTTATTGAAAGTATTAAGCTTATAACTTTTTTTTTATTACATAATAACGAAAATAATATTGAATAATCATAATTAAGCTTTGATTGCTCGATATTTTTTATTAAAATATTGATTATAATTCAACAGAAAATAAGCAAATATATATTAGAAAATTATCGAACCGAATGCAAAAATAAATTAATATAATTAAGATAATAAATTTATAATTATATTTTGGGGAATTAAAAAAAAAAAGAAGAAAATTTATTAGTTTGTTCTCCTAAAATATGAAAAAAATAAATTTTAGAAAATGATCAATTGAATAAATTAGAATAATTGTGTTATTTTTATATTAGATATCTAATATATTTTCTTGCTTTTTATCAATCTTTGTTATCTAACTGGTGTATAAATGTGTGAATAGAATGCGAATATAATATCATGAATACTACTGCTAAATATCCATATCACACCAACACCACCACACACACACATCACACACATATATATATATATATATATATATATATATATACTATATATTATAATATTATATATATACTATATATATATTATATATATTATCGATTTTTTATCTATTATTATTACTATATATACGACCATCATATATTGGCAACTTACTTATATCCCCGTTATAAAGAGGCAAGTTTTTTTGATAACACAATATTTATAAGCGTTAAATCGTTCACTTTGTGTTGCAGTTAAAACTCTTCCCGTCCACACTACAGGGTGTAGGAATCTAAACTTGTGGTTCCATGTTTGTGGGTGATTATACTCTCACTACGAGCAAACCCATCTCTCGCGTTCTTCTTTTATTGATCCATCGTGCGTAGTCGTCAACACTTACAGCGGCCATACTGCTAAGGGCCAGATTCAATCCCAGCAAGCGTGAAAATACTTAAGGGGTTATTTTTCATCAATACCTATCGACCATTACTGCGGTGAAGGTTGTAGCAGGATGAGCTTGTCTTATTTATCAACTCCATTATATCCCGGTTAAATAAGCTGTTTTACTTGTGCGACGTGCTCATGCTTTGAACACCTAACATCCCCATCGCAGTGTGGCACGGAAGAGCGCACTTTGCTGGTTTCACTGTTTGGTGGGTGCAATATATTCACTCATAGGAACATTCTCCGCGCGTTCTTTTACTCTTGATTACTCCATCGTGGAGTAGTCGTCAAACCTTTAAGCGCGATCATCTGCTAAGGTCCCAGCGTTCAAATCCCAGCAGAGTGATAATCTACTTAAGGGGTTTTTTTTATCAATAATATATATTATATTATTATTATATATATATATATATATATTATTTATAATATATATATTATATATACAATATATATATATATCAGTGATGGGCGAATCCGAATTCCGGATTCGTGAATTCGAAATCATTGGATTCGAGCTCTTCGACAATCCCGCGATTCGGATATCCCGGATTCGAACTCCGAAGTCTGGACTGGAAATTTATGGATTCGCGTTCGGATTATCGAACATTTCCACACAACTTCCGGAATTCGGATTCGGATTACGTAAATCCGCAAGGTGCTAGGATTCTTAGGATTTTCGGAATTACGGAACATTTCCCTACACATTTAACGATTCGGATTCAGAGCTCGATTTCGATCCGGAAATTTCCGTGAAAATCCCGAGTCGTTTTCCTTGTTTCTAACAGGATTTCAAATAATCAAAAAAAAACCAAAACAAAAACAGAAAACAATAAAATGCATCACTTTAGAATTATCACGATCTGTTGTAATGAGACCATACAAGAATAAGCACTACTCTCTCTATTATTAATTGGCTTAATTCAATAACGGCCATAAGGAGAAAATAGCTTACTCCTCGATAACCATCTCGGTAAACAACTGATAACCTTATAGAGATGAATACATCTGTTAACACAAAACTTATTTATCTTTTTTAATAGGATAATTATTATGTAAATTGTGAAATAAGTTAATAATTGAAATATTTACGTTTAATTATCTTCTTAAAACAATATTATATAAATAGACGATTAGAATTACAAATCCATCTTTATCAGCTAGTGCTTAACTGAACGCCTCATATCTAATAACTAATATATAATACCATCATATATAATTCATTTATTTACCCTACTATATATATATCATATATCTATATATATTACATATATATATATATCTAATATCTACACTTAATAATAGTACACCTCAATAATATATACTATATATTATATATATATATTATATATTATACTATCAATATATACTCACAATTCTAACTTATCCATATTATATATATAATGTCGTAGACTCTAGAAGTAGCCAACATCCTATTCAACATCCAATAGCTAACCGGCGGATAATCAATATATTGTTGGATTGCTGTGAAACTTTTAGTCTAGGAAATCTAAATAAAAAAAAAAAAAAAAATAAATATAATACGCCTCAGGGAAAGAACTACATTTTTGGAATCATTGCTGGTATACATTAGTCAGCGAAGATGTAAACAAATAAAAAAAAATACATTGATTATATCAATTATTACAGTAATTATGAGACGAAAAAATCCTAATTAGAGACTTTGTTACTTCACGGTTTTTAAAATTTGAGGTTGATTAATATTAATTTTTCTTCATTTCTAAATAAAGAATACCCATCGGGTCATCACCCCTATCAAAACCATCTACCCCCGCACCGATGGCCATGGAATCAGGCGGTCTTCGACTTCACACGGGGACTGACTGAGGTAGCAAACTATTTCCCAACCCCTCCGGAAAGGTCTACCGGAACCCCCACATCTTTGGTTTTGGGTGATGGGTTTTCTTTTATTTTTACATTTTCTTAACTAAATTTTATCCAGATTCCAACACTGTATTCCCTTTCATATGTAGCTTATTGTAGTTTGAGGATATGGATTCTGTGGCTATCTTCTGAGAGGCTGGCTCTATAATATATATATATATTATATTCTAATATAATATATAATATATATATATATATATAAATAAATAATATATATATATATATATATATATTTTATATATATATTATATATTATATATATTATTATATTATATATTATATATATATATATATATAAATACAATATATACCCACTTTATATAATATATATATTATATATATAATATATATATATATATATATATTATAATATATATATATTAATATATACATAATATATATATATATATATATTATATATATTAATATATACTATATATATTATATATATATATATATAATATTATATATATTATATATATTATTATATATTACTATATTATTAAAATTATATTATATCAAGATGAGATGTTTTAGAAAATGGATAAAAAAGAGAGGTGAGTTGGAGAGAAGAGAATATGTAGAGGCTCGGCGAGAGTTTGATAGAGTGAAAAGGATGGAAAAGGAAACCACCTGGGAAAAAATCGGAAACAAGTTGGAAGAAGATGTGACAGGAGTAAGAAAGCTGGTTTTTAATATAGCTTAGAATTACAGGAAAAGCTCGACACCAATGGCACGAGCTATAAAGGGCGAAAACGGGAGTCCTAATAGTAAACCAAAGGGAGATTGACGAGAGATGGAGGAGATTCTTCTAGTAATTTGTGCAATGTGGAGGGCGTTGTGGAGGAGAGATTGCGAGATCTTGATTTGTTGGAGGATGGGAGAGAGGAGGAGTGGTTGATCACGGAGGAGGAGACGATGGTGGCGTTGAAAGGTATGAAGAACGGAAAGGCGGCGGGAGAGAAGATGGAATAGTTGCAGAGATGCTGAAGGAAATGGGAGTTGAAGGGACAAGTACGGATGTTAAACTCTGAAATGATACAGTGCTGGCCGACAGATATTGTGGTGCCTGGATGAAAATGGAGTAGGGCACATTGCCCCATATATAAATATCAGCAGATAAACAGATGTGGAAACTATAAGAGGTGTGGATGCCATACTAATGTCGCACACCTTGCGAAGATCTATGAAATGATATTAAAGAGAGAAGCAGCTGAGAGAGGTGGTGGGAACACAGCTAGAAGAGTGAGCAAACATGGGTTTCATAACCGGGCTAGAGATCAGACTATAAATTAGTGGATGTTCGTTTGAGAATGATAAGTGAATAGACATTGGGAATTTTACCAGGAAGACATGTCCTGTAAGCAGCTTTCTGTAAGATCCCTAGAAAAGGCTATTTGATAGAAGTGCCAAGGGGAGTAATATTAGTGGAGGAACTGAGAAGAATCAGAATATGGAATAACATGAGAAATTGTTAAAAGTCAGTTAAGCAACTTATGTAGACAGCAAATGCGAGTAAAGACCTATTTCCCGGTGAGGGAGAAATGAGTTTAATGATCAAGCAACTTAGAGTAAGAAGCAAGGCGGAGAGTGCATATCACTCAAATTCTGTTTCATTATATATAAACATGGACAGTTTGCGGGAGATACGGTGGGAACAGAGTGAGATATTAGATAATGTTTGGATACGATGATGAACTTGTGTGTGTTGACACAAAACTAAGAAAGGACTATACGCAGAATTTTTTCTGGAGGCTTTGGGACGATAAGAGTTTGGAGGAACAGCGGGTATGAGGACATTTAAACGAGGGTAATGACTAGGATGATGCTGATCTGGAGGTGGTGGACAGATGTCCTGGAGTGTGAGTTTAGAATCTGAGGAGGAGCTTGAGAACAAAACGGACCGATGTTTAAAATATATTTGGGGGTGCATAAATAGTGAGGAAAGAACATTAAAATGCCTTAAGAAATTAACAACGAGAATTGGGAAATTTATGGGACAGTAAGCAAATGTTTGTTCCATTGTTGAAGGAAAGAGAAATTTCGAGACGAGTCAAGATGGTGATGTACACAAGTACACTGAGGCCAATACTGACGCGTACGGACATGAAGCATGGGCTCTTAAATGCGAGAGCAAAAGCAAGTTGGAGCATTGCGAGATGACGCCAGTGTTGTGACTGATTAGATTGGAGTAACAAGAGCAGAACAGGAAGAGAAATGAGGAGGATTAGGGCGCAGATTCAGGCGTGAAAGCGTGGTAGAGCTTCTGTGGAGAGGGGAAAGCTGCGTGTGTACGGACATTGTTAAGAGTGATAGAGGAGCAATCGAGTGCCCAGAAATATCTTGGAATCGGATATTGGAGGGGGAGAAGAAGTTGGAGAAGACCTAAAGTATGATGATTCAGCGACAACGTATGAGCGTGGCATGATGAAGAGAGAAAGGAACATTCAGGATGTGGAGGCGTCTGAGATGTGGATGGACAAAAGACGTTGGAGAAGTTTCGTGCAGAACAACTGACAGATGCTATGCATGCATCTATAATATACAGGAGATTGGTGAGAAAGGTGATATATATATAATTATATATATATATAGTATATATTAATATATATATATATCTATATATATATTATATATTCATATATATATATATAATATATTATATACATATTTATACTCTATATAATAATTATATCAATACACTATATATATATATATATATATATAACCGGTAATATATATATATTATATGATATATATATATATATAATATATTATCTTTTAATTATATATATACTATACTATATTATATACTTTATATTATATATACTGTATAAATAATACTATTAATATATATATATAGATACTATCTAAAATTTAAATTCTATTATAACCTATAATTACTATATACCAGAATATATAAGTCTATATAGGGATTTATTATCTATATATATGTTATACTAATAATATATATATATAAATTAAATATAATTAATTCTACCATTGGATATAAATATGTATACTCAGGCAGTATAACAGTGAAAACTGAAACATATAAACACAATTAATTATATATCCCATAAATCTTATCAAGAGAAAGATGAAATAGTATTCACAGATCTATATTATTTATGGCCTAAAAAACTGGAAGCCGATTCGAATCCGGATTCGGATTTCGAATCCGGATTTGGATTCCGGATTCGGATTCAAGCTTTTTAACATGGATTTAGGAATTACCGGATCCGGAATTCGAGAATTTTTCACTAACACGGTATTTCGGATTCGGATTCGAATCCTAAGGTGCTGGATTTCGGATTCGGATTTCCGGATTCGAACATTTCCACACAATCCACCATTGCGGGAGTCGGCCTTAGAATCCAAAAGTTTGCCGGATTCGCTACCATACAGCTGATATATTATAATATATATATATATAATATATTATTATATTATATATATACTTATATATATATTATATATATATATATATATAATATATATATATATATAAATATATATAAACATATACACCATTTATTTTTAATATATTAATTACACTCAAATTATATAATATATATATATATATATTATATATATATATATATATATATATATATTATTTGCTTTCACTTTGTGGGAATTAACGACCAAAAACTATAAACAATTTACTTAAACTGATTTAATTTTCAAATTTTGTTTATAGAGCAGAAAAAGTAAAAAATTAATGTAAATAATA
>JABUQX010035169.1:0-2500 GCA_015478945.1 Trachelipus rathkii
AATAATACATAATAATAATTATAAATAATTAATAATATAAATACATAATAATAATACATAGAAATAGTAAATTTCTATTTACTCAACTTGGAAGAATGGAAAAGTTATTATGGCCTTTTCACGGAGGATAGCTCATATGTTTCCTGCGACTTAACTCGACGTTAACACAATAGGTTTTGACCTCGAATACAGCCTGTGATGGGCAGTGCGCTTACCAATAACCTCATGACAATGTAAAGAGAAAAAGAGAGAGTGATAAGCTTATGAAACAGGTACATTGTAATGAAAAGATAAGCATGGATATTGTACTGGCTAATAAAAGAAGGAGGGCAGTTAAAGGTAATCTTCCCACAGCCTAGTGCATACCTAGGCCGTTTCAAAGACATATCGTAATCTCGTGTCTAGACAGAACGTAAAAAAAAAAAAACTTTAGCCGTACTCTCATACGCCAATTCTGGGAATGTATACTCCTTAAATCTTGTATTGCATTCAACTTTTAAGACAGTAACCACAGATTTCTTAGAGTAATTAAAGTGGATTATACTGCAACATTATACCAGCACCATAGGGCAGTTTCATGGGGTCGTAACTCTCTTCTCATCGTCTCTCTCCTCTCTCGTATATAATATATAATATATATTAATTAATATATAATTATATATATAAAATATATAATATATACTATAATATATACTTATATTATATATATATATATAATAGTATATATTTAATATTATTATACTATATATATATATATATATAGTATATATTCATATATAATATATATAATAATATATATAATAATCTCTAGATTTTAAAACAGGCCAGTTACGAATTCTAATAAGTGGAAACATTTATTCTCTCTCTCTCTCTCTCTCTCTCTCTCTACTATCTCTCTCTCTCTCCTCTCTTCCCTCTCTTCTCTCTTCTCTCTCTCTATCTCTCTCTCTCATCTCTCAGTAATTTGCTTTTTTAGGTATCCGAAACTCTCACGGCGTGTCTAGGAGTCCTATCCGCTTTTTCATTGTTAAGTCTATAGCTAACACAGAAAATAAAATAAATTGGCAACGAGACTGCATACAGCATCTAGCGAGAAGCAATATAGCATTTTAAAGGACTAAAGACGAATGGAAAATCATCTTCAATAAGTAAATAATAATAATAATGAATAATAATAATAATAATAATAATAATAAATAAATAATAATAATAATAATATAATAATATAATAAATAAATAATATAATAATATAATATTTAATAATAATTTTGCAAAAATGTGGTATTCGGATGGCCCCGTGTTGAAAATTTCAGTTCATCAAGGAAACAGTAATTAATTAAGCAATGCTTTAATTGTTTATTAAAAAATAATACTTAGGAAGTTTTTCAAAGGTTATCACCTGCCATTTATAATTAAAATGGTGATTTCTTCTATTTTAAAAATCGCAAGAGCTAGCAGCCTTAAAATTAAAACAAATAAGTATCACCTACAATAATTCCTCCTTGTGAGACAAAATGGAGAAAGCAGTCTTGCTCTTCCTTTGTAAGGATGACTCTTTTTATTCGGGAATAAAATTATTACACTTGCAAAACTTTTCCCAACCAAGAATCATTTACTAAAATGATCACTTCACAGAGCGTGAGTTTTCAACAGAAACCACATGATTAAAATATGCATCAAATACGTTTTGTAAAAGTACTTCCTCTCTCTCTCTCCTGCTCTCTTCATGGCCTAATCCATGGCATCATCTCTCTCTTCTCTCGTCATCTCTCTCATCTCTCTCCATTCATCGCTTCTGCATGCTCTTCTCGTCTCATCCATCTCTCTCTCTCTCTCTCTTCTCTGTGGGTGTGTGTGTGTGTGTGTGTAAGGAGAAGGGGATAAATATGTACTACTTTCAGTCTTTGAACTTTTAAATATAATAATAATACATAATAATAAGAGAAATGTAGTGATAAGGGGCGAAGTAGTAGTAGTAGGTAGTAGAAAATTCCAGTTTCTTGCAAAGTGGTTGTAGCGACCAATAGTCATTGCCCATTGTGATCGCTGTAGAAGCTCTGTATGTATATAAGTATATATATATATATTATAATAATATATATATATAAATATATATATATATATATATATATATATATATAATATATATATATATATTATGTATAATTATATTATATATATATTATATAATATATTATATATAATATATAATATATATATATAATAGTATAAATATAATATATATTATATATATTATATATATATAATTATAATATAAATATATATATATATATATATAGTAATAAATACTATATTATTATATATTAATTATTATATATATATATAGTATATAATATATATATATAATATAATTTATATAATATTTATATCTATATATATATATTATTATAGTTATATATATTATAATATTATATATATATATATATAATATATATATATATATATATACCTGTGGTAGATCACACATATGGGGGTGTTT
>JABUQX010035169.1:5000-46604 GCA_015478945.1 Trachelipus rathkii
CATATGAAATATGCATTTGGAATGGCTTGTTGTAAAATCTCTCTCTCTCTCACTCTCTCTCCTCTCTCACTCTCTCTCTTTCTCTGTCTCTCTCTCTCTCAATCCTCGAGTGTTTATAAACGACCTATATATATATATATATATATATATATATATATATAATATATTATATATAATATATTATATATAATTTCTATATTATATATATATATACTATATATATTATAATATAATAATAATAATAATAATAATAATAATAATAATAATAATAATAATAATAATAATAATAATAATAATAATAATAATAATAATAATAATAATAATAATAAAATAAATAAATACAACAAGATTTATTTTGTTCAAGAATCCGGATCTTTCTTTTATCCCCTGGAGGCAAGAGATAAAATCCGAGAAAAGCTTACCTTTTTGACCACATTTTCTTCAAGGTAAATTAAATTTAGTTCGCGGTTCATTAGCGATCAATTATAGCATAATTCACCATGAAGTCTTAAAGCATGGATGGGAATGAAAATTTTTCATTTTTAAAAAATTTTTTCCGTATTTTTAATACTAAAAATACACACTTAGAGCTCCAATTCGTATAAAAATATAAATTGAGATAAGGACTAGAAGGCCGCTCAGCACGGTCAGCTAAGCTTCGGCTTACCTGCCCATCACAGTGCTGGAGCGACCGTGAGGACGGGATTCGAGTTCCCATCCCGTCCAAATTTTATATCACAAGTGGGGAACTAAAAGAGTGTGGGAAAGTAGGGGATAAACTCCCTCTCTCCTCAATTACGCGAAAAGACGATGCGAACGAAAGGCGAAAGGCAAATCAAGGCGCGAAACCGGTGGCGGTGGCCCGGAAAGCCGTTCCATCGGTGCGATGGCTGGCAGCGGGCGGCTGCGGGGCGGAAAGTTCGGATCAAAACGGGTGCGAGCGAAAGCAGGTTGTGTGTGTGTGTGGGCGAGAGAGAACAAGGGGGGGTAGGGGCAATGATGATGTAGTCATGGCAACAAACAAAGGGGGGTAGGGTGAATGGAAACTCCTCAATAAGAGAAAAGAGGTGGGGGTAAAGCGATGGAGGGGTAGAGAGAAGGGGGGAGGGGTAAACGTGTGGTGTGTGTATGTGTGTGTGTGTGAATGTGTATGTTGAAGTGTGGTATGTGGTGTATGAACAAACTCGTGTAATGTTGCTGACTGCGTCTCAACATACACTTCGTCTGTTGTGCACCTACGGTGGCACACATATGTAAATATATACATAAAGGGGGGTGGGAAAAGGGAGGAAGGGGTAATAATAATAATAATAATATATATATAAATAACACTCATATACGTACATACAATATATACAATCACGTGTACGCGCGCTACGCGCGCGTAACATCATGTGTACGTATCTACATGTGCGTATTTCATGTGCGTCCAACTTTCTATCTCGTACTGGATACTACTCATATATAGACATATCCCTATCAAGGAGGGGGTGTTGCACGCTTCAGAAGTCAACGACTAAAGTAAATTTACGCAGATGAGCACAGACGCAGGCTTTGAAGTTGGGGAGATATTAAATTCAGCAGGAAACAAGAAGATGGAAGAGAATTCACAGAACAGATGTGGCAGGAAAGAAGGAAGCACCGCAGCAAACTAGCCTGGAGTTACCTACATCAACACAAAACTCGTGTGGGCAGACACAGCACCCTTAGTTCTAACGAGTTTCGACGTAAAGGTTGCAGGTAAGCGAATGCATAAGCTCCTCGAGCACGCTGCCGCTGCGGTTACCTATAGAAAAGAAGATGAAGCACCAACATCGCGCCGCAAAAGATGGGGTCAAGGAATGGTTAAAGTACGAAACAGTTTATAAGCCTTTTTGGCCTTTTACTCGACCCTATTCCAAAAGGCCGGGTGAAACCAGAGCCCCCCAGATATGAGAGCAGCTACTCCATACAAGGGCGGAATAGAAGAGGCCCTTGTATAGCTGGATCAACTGAGAAGTGGAAAAAAAGTCTCGCAGTCTACACAGAACTCCCAGTTTCTTGAGGCCGCCCTGGAACCTTAGTGATGTGAGGTTTCCAAGAAGACATTTTTTTGTTTAATGTTAAGGCCAAAAAGGATGTTTATTATGTCAACAGGAGAGACGAGCGAACCGTCGAAAGAGTAGGAAAGTTTTGAAAGGTGTCTTAGAGAGGGAGATTGTAGAAGTTGAGTTTTTAAAAGAATTGAAATTCACAAGGTTCAGACGACCCCAACAGGAAATTCTATCCAGATCAAGGAGAAATAGAATCGAGAAAGATTAAGACGAGAGGCAATTCCAAGAAGTAAAAGAAGGAGCTGATTGAAATGAGTTGAAGAATGAAAGGGTCGATCATCGCATTTGAAGTGGATATAGTTAAGACGGTTGCCGGTCATTAAGATCATTAATGAAAAAGAAGAATAAAGTGGAGGTAAGACAGAACCCTGAGGAAACACCACTATTGAACAGAAAAGAAGAAGAAGTCGCCCCATCAACACAGCCGATATTGAGCGATTTGAAAGAAAACGACATAAATAAACAAAGAGAAGGAGGAAACCCAAAGGAAGGAAACTTGGAGAGCAGTGAACGCGTGCTATACCTGTTATATATATAATATATATATATATATATATATATATATTTATTTTTATATATTATATAAATTATATATATATATTATATATATATATATAATTATATTATATATAATATATATATATATTTTATATATATATATATATATAATACCGTATATATATATAGTTTTATTTTTTTATTTTTTTTATTTTTTTGCTGTCGTTGTCGGCCGCGTTCTAGCCACCTAGGGCTACCCTCATATTCTGCCGCCCTAGGCATTTGCCTAGTTTGCCTAGCGGTTAAGAGTTCTAGTTGTAGCTACTATAGCTGATCTAGAGTGTAAGTTATGTAACCAAAAAGGGCATAGTATTTCAAGGTGTAGTACTTATCCTAGTAATAAGGCTAAATTTGAGAGAAATAAACAACTAGGTCATTGTAAAAAGTGTACTTCTAAATTCCATACAGAAGAAAAATGTAAAGTTACCTTGGATCCTTGTAAATTTTGTAAAAAGAGATCTCATCTTTTCTTTTTGTGTTTAAATTCGGTTAAAAAGTAGATTCTAATCCCCACAAGAATGAAAAAAGTAAAACTAAAGAACAAGTAGTAAAAGGTAATACAAAAAATGAAAGTAAAACTAGTCTAGGGTGCCATTTAAGTGAAGTAGGTGGAAAATCAATTCTTCCCTCTCTAATGTTGCCCATAATGAATAATTTAGGAGAGTTTGTTAAATTTAGGTGCATGGTTGATAGTTGCTCTCAAGATAACTTTATAACCACTGGTGCTCTGAAAGCATTAGGTATATCCACAAAAGTAATTAATGAAGCTATTACTATTAGTAGTTTTATTTCTCAAACTAATAAATCATGTTTTGAACTTGCTAAATTTTATATTGAAAATTCCCCAAATCAAATAAATGCAATGGTTGTTGATACAATTCCTTTAAGTTTTGAAATTGATGGCCTTTTGAATTTAAAAACATCTTTGCAATGGCAAGGATATAATTTAGCTAATGACTACTCTTCTAATAATGTTAATAATTTTCAAGTATTAAAGACTTAGACTTAGAAATAATTTAAATTGGTAATGCAATGGCATACAACTCTAAATTTGGAGTGATATTACAGGGATGTGCATCTGACTACCTAAAAACTAATAATTTAAGTACTAATATTAATTTAATTACCGAGTCAATGGTTGTAGACGATAAGGTTAACGAGATGCACATGTCTGAGAATATTGCTCAATTTAGTAGTCTAGAAAATGTGGGTGTTTACAATGATCAAAAATACTCTACTAAAGAACAAATGATTATTGCCAATTTTTTTAGAGACTGTAAAAATAAAAGAGGAGGAGGTATCAGTGGAAATTCCTTGGAAGTCAGGTTATAATAAAAGTAATTTAACCCCAAATTTTGAGTATTCTTATGGTAGGTTAAGAACTTTAATTTCAAAGCTTAAAAATAATAAATTACTTAAAAAATATGATGAAATCTTTGATCAACAAATAAATGATGGAATTCTCTATCAAGTGCCCTTAAATGAAAATAATATAAGTAGTGATTATTTTTTACCCCACTTTGCAGTTTTAAGATCTAATGTAGAAACCACTAAAATTAGAATTGTAGTTGACCCCACTGGTAAAAAATTTGATAAAGATATAGCTTTGAATGATGCCATTGAAGATTGTCCCTCCCTCCTTCCTCATATAGCCAGGCTTTTAATATTAAGCAGACATGGTAAATATATTACAATTGCAGATATTGAGAAAGCTTTCTTAATGTTACATCTTGCAAAAAATTCTGATAGAGAAGCTCATAAAATATTATGGCTAAAAGACATTAATCAACCAGTGTCAAAATCTAATTTGATATGCTTTAGATATAATAGGGTGTGTTTTGGAAATAAAAGTAGTCCCTTTTTACTTCAGGAGGCTATTCATACTCTTTTGGAATCTAAAGGCACAGAAAAGGGTAATTATTTTGCACAAAGGTTTTATATGGATAATTTGGTATTACCTTCTGTTAATTTAAATGAAATTAAAGATAATTTTGATTCAGCTATTGAATATATGGAACCTTATGGGTTTCATCTGTATCAGTGGGCTTCTAGCTGTCCTGAAGCTGAATTAATGTTTAATAAACTAGGGATAGGATCATCTGAAAATCCTTTGAGTACTAAATTATTAGGTTATTCATGGGACAGAAAAAATGATTTACTTTCATTAAAGAATTTTGAACCAAATAAAAATGCCAAAACCAGGAGAGAAATATTGAGCTCTGTACAAAGTTTGTATGATCCCCTTGGGTTTGTAGCCCCAGTAGCTTTTAAACTTAAAGTATTTATGCAGAAATTAGTGTCTCAAGATCTTGACTGGGATGAAATAGTTTCACCTAACCTGTTAAAAGAGTGGCATTACTATTGTAAAGATCTTTTAAAATTAACTAACATAACATTTCCCAGAATGGCCTTTCCTGAACTTTTAAAAGAGTTTGATGACTATAAGCTTCATGTTTTTTTGTGATGCCAGCCATATTGGGTATGGTGTAAGTTGTTACTTGGTAAAAAACAAATGGTCTAGGTTAATTTACGCAAAATCTAGAATAAACCCTAAATCAAAAGAATATTCAATCTGTCAATTAGAACTTTTGGCCATTTGTCTAGGTATTAATCTAATTAAATATTTAATTGAAACTTATGAGGCTCATGGTAAGTTTTTTGATACAGTTATTTGGACTGATTCTCTGGTAGCTGCTAATTGGATAGGTCAAAAATCTTTAAAAATGCAATCTATTTTTTAATAGTGAAGTTACAGTCATTAGAAATTTCAGAAGGAGAGTGCACAATTTCCATGTAATGTGGAGGTACGTCATGTTGCGGGTGTAGAAAACCCTGCTGATTTGCTCACTAGGGAACTATCAAGTAAAAGGTTTTTAAAATTTAAAACATTTTATTTAAATGGTCCATCATTTATTAAGTCTGAAGATCTATGGCCTAAAACAATTGTAGTAGATTTAAAAAATCAAACTGTTATTAATGCAGTAACATCTACTGCAGGTAATAATGAACCCATTGAACCCCTTTTTAATGTGGAAAGGTTTTCAAATAGAAATAAAATATTAAGAATTACAGGTTATGTCTTTAGATTTATAAATAATCTCAAATATTATAGGACTCATAAATTTAATCCAAAACCCAATTTAACCCTTCAACAGAGAATAGAAACTTTGCTTAAAATTCCCAGTAGTTTTAATAAAGTAGCTTCAAATTATTGGATTAAGTATATTCAAGGTAAATTTTTCCCTAATGAATTAAATTTCCTGCAAAAAATCAAAGAAGGTAGCCCTGTTAATGATCTCCCAGATCTCCAAAAGGATTTAAAACTTTTTTTGGATAAACAAGGTATAATAAGAACTATGGGCAGATACAGATATGGAGGTACAATTCCATATTCTGCAAGGTATCCTGTGCTTCTTCCTAAGGACAGTCATTTTACTAAAATAATAGCATTTGAATGTCACCAAAAGTCTAATCATGCTGGTCTATCAGCAACTTGCAATATGTTAAGGCAGGAATTTTGGATACCCCAAATAAGACAACTTGTTAGAAAGATGTTAAAAAATTGTGTAATCTGTAAAAAATATCATTGTAAGGCCTATGATATTCCCTCAGTAGGTCCTTTAATTAAAGAAAAATTTGAGTATAAAAATCCCTTTGAAACCACAGCAGTAGATTATGCTGGTCCTATTATGGTTAAAACAAACTCAAATGAAAAATCAAAGGTTTATCTGTTACTTTTTACATGTTGTAACACACGTTTCACAAGTATCCATGTTTGTCATGACTTGACTACAGATACTTTTCTAAAAGAGCTTTACCATTTATCACTAACATATTCTCAGCCAAAAAAACTTATATCTGATAATCAATCAACCTTTAAAAAAGCTAGTAAATACTTAACCCATTGGTTTGAAACTGATAAGGCAAAGGAGTATTTTGGTGAGAATGGTATTGCTTGGCAGTTCACTGGTAGTTACTCCCCAAGAACTTTGGGAGTGGTTGAGCGTATAGTGGGCTTGGTCAAAAAGGCTCTCTATACTTCTTTGAAAGGTAAATTAATTTTAGAATCTAATATCACCACCTTAGTAAAAGAAATTATGCATACTATAAATTCAAGGCCTCTTACTTATGTAAGCTCTAATGAAGATCCCTCCTATGAAGTAATAACTCCTTTCAAATTAGTATTTGGACAGGATATAATTAAATATAATTTTTTAACTATGCCTGACAATGAAATTTCATCCACTGATATGGGTGAAAAGTTAGATCCCACCTTTGAAGGTAATGAAAAGAAATTAATTATTAAAAATTTTAAGACATTAACCAGTCAGGTAGAATTAATAAAGAAAAAATGGAGAGAAGAGTATCTTTTAGGTTTAAGAGAACTTGAGAAAAAACAACATAAACTCATAGGTTCAAGTAAAGTACCTAAAATTGGTGATCTTTGTCTCTTAAATGAGGCAGCTAAAACTCCAAAGTTCTTTTGGAAAATGGCTAGGATAGTGAATTTGCATCCTGATGATGAGGGTATTATTAGGCATGTTACAGTGCAAACTGGTTCTGGAAGCCAATCAAAGAGACATGTTTATAATCTATATCCTCTAGAAATTCCTCATAATGACGACATTCCTGACAAAGACCTTTTACCTAACCAGACAAATGTAAATAGTTCTCCTGAAAAGACTGATTCTAGACCAAAAAGGTTATCTGCTAAAAAACAAGATGAGCAAATAAAAAGGCTCATTAAGGCAGATCTTATTTAGATTTAAGTATTGTAGGTTAATTTGCTGGAGAAGAGTAAAAAAAAAAAAAAAAAAAAAAAAAAAAAAGGTTACTCCAGCTGAACAGTAGTAGTAGGTAGTAATGTTTTTCTTAGGTTTAAAAAAAAAAAAAAAAAAAAAAACTTTTTTTTTTTTTTTTTATCATCTGGGAAATTTTATCAATTTGGTATTTCCTAAATTTTTTAAATTTTCTTAAATGTAACAAAATCAAACTTTATTTTGGCCAAATAAATTAACCAATTAAATTTACAAATTTGAAATAAATTAAAACTTTACTTTTCTAACTTTTCTAAAAAATGATGCTTTGATTAAAAAGGGAGTCTTGTTTTAGTTTACCAAAGTCCATAATCATGACAAAAAATTAAAAAAGTTAAGTCAGTGACAGAATAAACCATCCAAAATGGCAAGTCTGCGACTGGAAGTCATGAGAAAAAGTTGTCCTCCTTTTTTTGATCCGTTTGTTGGAAACTTTAAAAATTACATCTTGTGCTTAAGTGGTAAATTGTACGTGAAGAACGGTCTGCATAGTTAGGGCCCTAACCTTCATTGTTTACTACAATTCAGCAAGCAAAAAAACTTAAACTGACTCCAAGTTACCTAATCATTGGTCATATAAACTTACACAGAAGTTTAAAAGGTAAGGCTTTTTTTTTGTTAAAGCGTTATTTTTTATTTAACTTCATTAGCATTATTCATCCCTTTCTTTTTATAAATCAGAATTAAAATAAATATTAAAATTTTTGTTACTAGACTGTTCTCTTGGACTAACTTCGCTTCATTCTCTCACAAGAAAATCAAGATTCAAATCAGTTTTAAGAATAGTTTAGAATCAAGAATCAAATCAGGTTAGAATCATGAGAATTTAGCTTAAACTTCCTTTTTTTTGTCATTTATATAGTATTCGTTTGGTAAGCGAAGAAGTAGACTCTAGGAAGAGGTTGTTAGCTGTTTTATCTTTCTTTTATTATTACTTATGAAGTACTTGTAAGATATTCAAGGAAACAGATGATAAAGGATTGTATTCTCCTTCTTGTTTCATATTTTATTATTTATATATTCCTATTAGAAAGTTTACCAGCCTATTAATTATAAAATGTAATAATATTTCTGTCTTAGTTTCCTCCGCTATATCTGTCACTTTGTAAAAGGTATCAACTTAAAACCATTTATATTAGAACGTCTTAGAAGCCTATTATTATAAATTAGCAAGAAAGAATATATTATATTTTATTTCTTTAGATACTAAAAAGAGTCTTTTGGAAGTTTTAAATTCTCAAGTGTGATATATTTTATATAAAAGCTTACTAACAATAGAGTAATATAATTTCTAAAACCTATTCAAGTATAGAGTAGTATAAATTCCAATTATAATGTAGCTTAAAACGTTATTCCTATGTAGTTAGAAGTTAAATATTCTTATTAGAATAACTTCATACCTAGTTTTAGTTAGACGTGGTAGATTAGATTTATCACTTTATGTCGTAAATACTGTTCCATAAAAGAGATTAAACTGTCAAAAATATTCGAGACATTTAAATAGCTATGTATGATGGCCTGTTTTTCCATACATTAGTTAAATCCCCAACCTAATAGATTATCTTGAATATGACAATCCTTTATCTTTCTACCGTAAACCAAAGCCATTCTCATAATTACAGATTTTTGTCTTTCCAGTTTCATATTTTGAACAGGTTAACATGGTTGCTCAAATGCCAAACCAAATAATGTCTCCAAAGTAATCGAATTAATCCGATTGACGCATCCCCGGTCAGAGAACCATATATAATATGAGTATATACGCTAATAGGTATATATATCTATACGACCTAGATACCTACCCGTATCACCCGGGTATATACAGGTATGAGTGACACGTAAGACATATATATAATATTGGGCATATCATACTAAATTATATAGATACTATATATAGTATGTATAGTATATATAGATAATTATATATATATATATTATATGTATATATATATATATATATTATATATATATATATATATATATAATATAGTATACTATATATTATATAGTATATTATATATAAACTTATATAGGTATAGTATTATAATATATATTTCTTTTCTCACCCCCTGACCACACCATCATGGGCGAGGCCCACCCCTTTCGTTTCAGGTACCCCTTGCCGACTGCCACCGGTCCCTCCTCCAGGAGATGCGTTTATGTTCCATGTTGTTTCTTGTGTTGAGAGTTGAGTTAAACAGGGAGAGAAAGAGAAGTGGGACTGTGTTCTTCCGGACACCTGATTTACAGTCTTTCTTGGACTGATGTTTTCATCCTTGTGCGTTGGTTCGGTTGAAGGTTTGAATCTCGTGTTTTTAGTATTGTTAATTTTTAGGGTGTCGTGGATTGCATTTTACATCTTAGATTTGCCAAGGATGACTGACTGATTCTTTGTAGTTAATAAAATTTCTGTTTTGCTATTTCTGGTGTGTCTTTGTTTAAAATGGTTGTTTGGTGATCAGAAAAAGCTGTTTTCTTTTAGATGACGTGCGGTGGATTTGTTTTTGATGTGGTATGATGCTGTTTGTTTGGTGAAGGTATGTATATCCTCGGTGTGTGTGAATGGTGTAGTTATATTCTTTCATATATGGCACACAGAAAACCTTTGTTTAATATTGTAATAATGATTAAGGATGACCTGATATAAAAGAAATTATGGAAGAATTCAATTTATTTGAAATGTTATGATTGTTCATACAATTAGGTAATGTTATCGAACGGTTGTATTTCGCACAAGACATGCATGTTCATAAAATATTTTTTCAAATATATTTCTTTCCTATTTTTTAACGATTCTCCGCATGGTTTTATTCGAGTGGGGTAGAAAGTTGCAATTTGGTGTGGTATGGTGTTGGGGTAAGAACCTACTATATTTAACGTTCTTTTAAACAGTGGTTTTAGTCTTTTATTTGGTGTATACAGGAAAGTTAGTATTTTACTCATTTTCCGCAGTAGTTTATAGTTTTAGTAATTGGACTTAATAAAATGGGTTGTGTAATTTATAGGTAATCTAGAAGTATTTCATTATAGATATGAAAAAAATTCTAACTCTTACTTATCCAACTACTATACTGTTATCCAGGTCGTTGTATTTTCTATGATTGGTGATAGATATAATCCCTATTCTAGGTAATACTTTGTTTTTTTTTTTAATTGATAAGCACAATTTGGACATTAATATTTATGATAATATGTAATGCATATTTATTATTAAATTATATGTTAATTTATATATATAATATATATAGTGATCTTGTATATCAGAAGTGCTAATTATATGACAGCGGCATGTTTATAGATAACGTTATGCATTTGTTATGTTATTTTATTTAATAAAAGTTTCATATAGTTATTTATGTGTAGGTGCCAAATTGTTAGATATAGTGAATAAGCGTAGTTTAATATACTATATATATATAATTGTTAAATATTTAAGATAATTAGAGTACTCGGCTGATTGTAATTGTTGATGTTCGTGGTGAGATTTTGAATGGTTTATATTGTATTTGATGATTAAGTCTATATATTTTATTTTTGCCGGAAGCATGGGCAGCCGATACCAAAATGTCCGGTTAACTTCCAATAATGATCCCTCTGATATCTATTCATTGTGTGTATCATGCACCCTAAGCACGTAACGACAACCACTCCATGAAAATTTGGTACCTTGTCCTGGTTTAATGTTATAGATGCAGACGGTGAAGTTAAGTTATAATAACGTTTTCAAGTGATTACTATACTCCATAAGAGATATTCCTCTAAATTAGGATAATGATTATGTATTAAAGGGTGATAATTATAATCTATAAGCATAATTGATGATATTAGTATATATGGACTTGTGTATAGGAGAGGTTCGTCTGGCACCAAGTTGGCTGAGGTATTACATATACAAGTAAATAGGTTGACTAAGTTGTATAATGTAATATAGTAATCTTGATAAAAGATTTGTTTGGTTGGTAGGCAGGACATTCTATTGCGTGTTTTTCTTTTTATTTAGACCAAATTGTTATTAAACATTGAAGTTTAGGTTAGATATTGTATGATTTAATCTCTATCACGTGTCAGAGTTTTGTTGCTTTGAATGATTTTATAATACGGTTACTGGCTAGTTAAGTATTCTAGTATAGAGTGCGTAATACATCACCTTATGGATTGATAGTCATTATTTCTAATCTAACATATAAGAAGCAATAATGATATTGTTTGATCTGACGAGAATGTTATTATATATATAATGTAGTGATATTATATATAATTAAATATATCATTATTGGAATATGTAAATTACTTGTAAAAGTATAAGTTAATATTAATAAATATATATAGTATATTATTGGGGGATATTATGTAGTTTATCTTAATCGTGCTGCACTTGTTGGAATGATATCATTCACGTTTTCTATGGGTTTGATTAAGTTTTGTACTTGATTTCTGTGTATTTAATTATACTATATGTATAATTTATTAGTTATATATGTCCCATGTTAATTTGTAGTACCTGTTCGTCCGGATAGAAAGTTGGAGATCCTTTTCTTTATTATAGGTATATAAGTGATGTTATGATATTATTAAAAGTATCTTTCTGTGATCGTATGTAAGTCAAAAGTTAAATATAGTGATTTGATAACTAAAAAGGTTAGGGGAAACATTCCATGTGAATTTTTCATCATAACACTGTGTTTGTGTTCCTGTATTAAAATGTCAAACTCTCGACTAAGCACTTTTTCCCAGACTGAAATGAGTGATGATGCGTAGTTGAGGTGCTGTATTTTAAAAAATGGAAATCTGCAAACCAGGAAAATTGAAATTATGGATTTGTGATAGATATTATCGCTCTTTACTAGTTAAAGGATCTGTTTTCTGAGATTATTTTATAGTCGGGTCTAATATGTGGTTAGAAATTTTTCAGGAAACTCCAATCCATTCATGTAAATACTTGTTCCGCTGTGGTGAGTTCGTTTTTCCGGTAGGTTATGCCAGTTTGATTATTTCGATTTAATAGATCTGCACAAAAAAAGGTCATTACTATGGCTCTCGTTGCTATACATTACTTTCATTGGGATTATAGTGATTTTTGGAAGATTTCACTATGTTGTGATGTATGTGGAACTAGATATTGTAGGGTCCTTATGTATAAATATGTTTTTTAATATTTCTATCTCGGAATTTTTTGTCTTTTGAATACTCTACTTTTTGCTACGTTCAAAACTATACTTATATGATAGTAGTTGTTGATGTTCACATATCTGATTTAAATCGATATTTTATGCATATGATCACTATGTTCAACTTTAGAGATCTACTTATTGTGAATTATGTGATACAGAATAGCTATCTAATATATTTCACTAGAGTGAGTTTATGGTTTTTTTGCGATATTATCAGATGGAAATAATACCGAATAACCCTGATTTTTGACTAAACCCTTATTCGGAAATGGTTCCAGTAGTGGTACTTAGACAATTTAATAATGACTCATATTTATGGCGATATTATATTTTTAATTACAACTCGTGAATGCATCATTTTTATTAGCAATAATAAAACCAAAATATAGTTCCGACATCTACGGGATAAGGTTTTTTATTTTATTTTTATCAATAATAGATGAATATACATTAGTGTATTTAATATATATTTATATAATACTTTTAAATATATATATAATATATACTTAATATATATAATATTAATTTTTCAAAAATTATATTATAATATATTAATTATATAATTATATATTAATATATATATTATAATAATATATAGTAGAAATATTGATAGTTATAAGTATAAATATAATCAATAGAAATAATAAATAATTTCATTATTATTTTTCTTATTAATATTTAATATTTAACTATATATATATAAGAGGAGAGAAGAGAAGAGAGAAGAGCAGATTAAGAGAGAGAGAGAGATATGGTAAAAGTAGAGAGAAATAGAATGAGAGAAGATGAGAGGAGAGATAGAGAGAGATAGATTATAGAGAGAGTAAGACGATAGAGAGATAAATGATATTAATAGATATATAGAGAGATAGAGAGAGATACTAAAGAGAAGCAGTATATTATATATATATATATATTTTATTAATATATTTATAATATTATATATACTATATATATAATATATTTATATTATTAGAGTAGACGATTAGATAAATAGAGATAATAGTATAATAGTCTTATAGATATAATAGAAGATGATAGATAAGATATAAGAGTAAATGAGATGATATATATATATTATGAGAGATATATCATAGAGATATAATATTATAGATATATATAGAGAATATATTATATATAAGAATAGTATATATATATTTAAGATATAACTGAATGATATAGTATATATAGTATATATATATAGTCAATACTATATAGAAAATACAGTTGATAGATATATTGAGATATATGTACTATAGAGAGAGATGGAGAGATAAGAGGAGAGAGAGAGAGATTATATATATACTAGTATATACTATATATTTATTAGTATAATAATATATATTACAAATTACCAACAGCTCCCAGGAAAGGTTAAGGACCGAAAAAGAAAAAAAGAAAAACCTGGTCCAAAGGGGGCCAGAGCTCTTCTCCATCTTCTTCTATCCTACAGGCTCTCTCTTCTCTTCTCCGAGCATCGACCAGGACATCATCCAGTCTGTCTCAGATGAGTCCTCCCGAACCGGAACCTGGTCTCCGAACTCCCATCTCCTGCATAGGCCACTGGTACTGCATCCGATGGACATCCTTCCAGAGAGAGAAGAGAGAGAGTATGTTCCCACGCCAGTACTCAATTCTGGCTGCATCCATCTTATTAAATATAGCCTTCACTCCAACCTCCTCCTTATTTTTAAGGTTCTTTTCTGGTCTCCTCTAGTCTTTCCCACTATCACCGTAAACCTAACATTTCTGCTCCGGACTGTATTCTTTGTGGTCGTTACTCCATTGGTATTGACGGACGAGCGCCAGTTTTAAAGTAGATCGCGGGGTAGGAAGTGCTTCGCTCAGAAGTAGTGCGTTTTCACGATTTCCAACTCATTTGCATCTTTAGTATGGGGTACCCTGGCCCTTACAGCTTCCACCATTACTGAGCTATCTACTTGGAATTGACTCCTGTACAATTTCGTCACTCCTCTTTCAAGAATACTGCACTCGAAGTATTTGCATTTCTCCCACCACTATATCTACCAGGTCCCTTCCACATCTACTCTCAAGGGCTCTTCCATAGCATAACCACGCAAAGTAGGATGTATGCAGTAGAGAGAGATTTTATGTGTTCCAATGTCAGACGGCCTCTCTAAGCCTATTACCATAACATGTTACCACCTCTCTCAGCCTATCTTCCTCTTTACCTCCAGGGCATGGCCAAGGTCATTGGCGCATGCCAAAATCAGGTCCTAACTCCTATATCCTCTCTCACCTTCTTTTGAGATGAAATCCACTACATCCCGCAAAACTATGCTGAACAAACAAATTGGTGGAGGATCAACAGCACGGACTTCCGTAGGTTAGACGGCAATTCTCTGAGGCTAAAACATTCCGATGAATTCTCATATTTCTCGTTCTGAACATGACATTTAGTCATTTCTGGAGAGATTAGTAACAAACTCACCAGCTCCTACCTGAAACTTTTTATCCAAGTGACATATTCTCTCTTAGCACTGATCGAATTTCCTTCCTAGGAACTAGAGATCAAGAAGGCTGATTTTCTTAAAACATATAGGGATAGACAGATAGATGGTACGTTTATGTATTCGACGAGAGACGTAACCTTTCTTCTAAACGTGCAATTCTGACAAAGGGCGAAAAGAGGTGAAGGGATGACGACGTGACGGAGTATGTATTGCATTTCGAGATAACTCGTACTCTTCTCCCAGGTTGAGGCTCATTACCGTACTCAGTTTTTCTCTAGGTTATCGTTTATCAATTGATCCAACAATGAGAATTTACGCCTGTATTACAACTCCCTTTAAATAAATTTTTTTCCCTCTAAAATCTTTGACTAAAGTAATGTACACTTTCCCCACCCTCTGACTTCGGCTCTGACGAGACTGATCGAAAGAAAGAGAGATGAGATTGAGATGATTGAGGAGAAAAGAAAGAAATGTCGAAGCAGAAGTATCTGATCATTTTCGATCTCCGCCATTCGATTTGATGTAGTTCTGAATGAGAGAAGAGAGATATGACCCATGCCTATCCGAATCTTCATGATGTTCTCATATCACCTCCAAAACTTCTCCATAAGGTATCTCCATTCTCCTGCTTCATTCCTCCAGACCTCCTGTACAAACGGACGAGAGATTAATCTTCTGAAAACGATGAGAGCACATGACCCCCAGCACTGCTCATCATCACGATTTAAAAAAACATTTGGTAGAGAGAGAGATGAGAAATTCCGGTGATTGAATCTCGAGGAGTCATGGAGAGTATGAAAGTACTCACGCACAGGAAATATCACCTTGATGATATCCTTAGTGGAATGAACACTTTCACTCGCTGTTAGATCCTGTATGAAGTTATTAGATCAAAAAAATCGTAGTCTTCAATTTCTTGCCTCACATCTATCCATGTAATTCCTATGCAACTCTCTCTTTGGCCGTTTATGTACTTGTGAGAGAGAAGAGAGAGGAGAGAGAAAGACTCTCTTTTCAACTGATTTTGCACCCCCATGCTAAGATCCTCTCCTCCGGGCTTTCATACCGAAATATTTTCACGTATGCCCAGATTACTTAGATTTGTAATTGCTAATTTTTCGCAGAACCAAACCTTCTCATCGAAGTAAACGGGACTTTGCAGAAGAGTCAGAACTGCCTACGCTTACACGAGGAGATATCTGTACAAGTCGCAAACTTGACGGCCTGTATGGATTGGGAGGCATCCTTTCCTCTGCAGATGTGTATCCTCCCTACCCGAAATTCGATGCAGTATTAAAGCAAGGAATCACGACGAAGAGTGATGAAGAGAGAGAGATTTATTCTGGCATGCCCTTTTGACTTTTACTTGAGTTTGACAGAACCTTTCTGTTCCTTCAACGAGTAAAAATTGTGATCTGAAAGAAAATGACGTGTATTTTTCATTAAAATTTTCGAAAATATAATGACCGAGATGAGTTGAGCTATTTTTCTTGTACGAAGCAACTCTGATGCAGAGAGAGTGAACTGCAACTGAAATGACAACAAGTTATTATCTTTCTTTATGTACTGATCGATGATGGACAATAGCATGAGGATGACGGATCTTTCATACGACGGATTATCTCGCACGCGACGAGAGAGTCTACCAATAAATTTAATCTGAAGTGAGGCCCGAAGAGAAGAAGAGAGTAGAAAGAATAGTATGATACTCCAGAGGTGTCATTCATAATTGTAGATTTGGTTAGGGCCTGCACTACTCAACGAGAATTGTTTTATATGGAGAGAGAGAGTTGATATAATAGAATGCTAGATCTGATCGAATTCTCTTGTGATATTGATCCATCTATAATCTTGGTAACCTTATGGCAGGATGCACTATGTAGTTATGAGAGAGAACATACTATGCATAGCCATCATGGTAGTCATCACTAGATATTGGTTTCGCAGTGCCTATGCTCGCGTGTGGGAGAAACTTATCGGAGAGACATCTTTATAGATCAACTCTTACTACCTGGCTTATTATTTTTCTTATCTCTCCATTACTGGTTATACCACACATTCTCTCCACTACGTCTCTTTTCTCTCATCCACCACTTCTTTTTTCATTTTGAAATAATCTAATATTAATTATATATAATAAATATTATATATAATATATATATATATTAATTATATATATATATATTATATTATATATATATATATATATATATTATATAATATAACTATTATATATATATATATATATTTATTTATATATAATATATTATATATATAATATATATATATATATATATAAGGTTGATATAATACTTATTATATTTGTAAAATATAAATGTATCGGTTAGTATAAGATATTACGATTATCGGATTTTCTTCGTAATAGTATTACGTGACCATCCTTATAGAAATAAAAGTGGACTAAATTAAAAGCGATACACGATTACTCTAGTAATACATTTAGGGACATTGTCTATAGTCACTCACTATAATATAGATAACCGGTATATAAAACCCTTTATAACCAAAATGTTAATCCCGATATCCGATACTATTTGCCGATATGTTATCTAGATTACTGCCCCATCATCTATTAATATATATATAATATAAATATATAAAATAATTAATATAAATATATATTATTTAATATAATAATATATATATATATATAATATATAAATATATTAATATATATATTATATATATTTAAATTAATATATATATTATATAATATATAATATATATATTAACTTATAAAGCATCATTAATCATCAAATTTAATGAAGAATATTCCTGTTCCTACCATTGTTAATCTATATCCTATAATAATTTATATTTGATGTAATTATCAGGTTTCATTCGGAAATCGAGAGTGAAATCTAATTCCTGCAGAAAATGATGGCCACCCATAAGTATCTCTTCCAAATTAATATCAACACGTTTATTTATATGAATAGAACACGATAGATTAATGGAGGTTCTATTAAGAAATATAAATTCGAAGAGGTTAACTTATAAAGGATGTTATAAAGGTATTAATTGTATAGAAATTTAATATTCCTTCTTAATTTTCAACATTTTTACCTCTTTCACTTTAATATATTTTTCACAAAAGTTTACATATAATTTCATGCAGTAAATGATTGCTCTCCATTATAAATATATATGATAAATTTAGAATGTGTTTGAAAAATGATTACGCGCACTGCAAGGTTGTATATAGTGCTTTCTTCATCGTATTAATCATATTATATTCATAAGTATCTCTTTAAGGTAAAACTTAAAAACTAGAGTTTGTCTGATATTAATATAAAACGGAAGTGGGCATCCACTAACTCATTTCTAATGAGGAACTTAGGTTTGTACTCAGTTGAGCTTACCGGAGAGTTCTCCTATGGCTTTTAACGAGTTTTAATGTTGTTAACATCTCTTCTAAAGGCTCATTTAACACTGCCGTTTCACCAAATATACTTTTAATAGGTAAAAGCAGCTAAGAATTAGCACGATATTAACAACTTCGTATTAATTTTCCTGCGTTGTGTTAAATATTCACCAGGCCCTCTGTGGTATATTGATATTCCAAAATGTGGGTAGATATGAGATACATTTTTTCTTAAGAATCGGCAAGAATAATGAGACCACCCCGCGGCCATAATTGCCTATTTAAAGAATTTGGTGTATATAAAGTTAAAATTTATTAATTAAAGTAATTAATATATTAAATTCTAATATCAGACTTAATTGTATCTTCATTATTTTTAATAATCCCACTATTTAAGCTAAAAGTGGTGCTATCCTTGCGATTAAAATGGCAACAAATCACGAATATCTTAAAATATTATCTAAAAAAGGCGAGCATCATAGGTAATTTTTCGATTTTGATTTTAGAAAATAAAAAAAAAATTTTAAGTAGTTTTCATCATTGGTTTTGTAAACTAAAATTAGGCCCGCCATAATTTAGAGTAAAATTATTTTCTCTACTTAAAGTAAACTATTGATGTCTAATTTAATATTATGGACAGCTGAATAGATTTATTGGTATATTTATTGAGAGAAGATACATAAAAAGGCACTCGTTCTTTAAATGGACGGAAACATCAGCACAATAGTGAATGAATGATGATGTAACGATTATATTGAATGTCCGATTACGCCTAAAGATAATATGTGGTATATTATAGATAGTAACTATTTGACTAAGTCTCAATGAACTCTGAGAATATATCCGTGAAAAGAGTATAGAGATGCGTGACGATAAATATCAATAATGACGAATAGAGTGGATGAGAAAAAGCGAGAGGTCAGAAGAATTTAATTTAATATATTGAGAGATAAGAAATGATGTAAAACCACAAGAGAGTGAGGCGTGGTGAAATCGAGTTTGCGTTAAGGAGAGATAAATAGAACCTTGGCAAGGGGATAGGGAAATTTTCTACGAAGAAGAAGACACCCGAACGGAAAAGAGAGGATGAGAAGAGACAGTATCAGTGATAGAAAGATCTACAGCTAATAATATAAATGGAGATGGATAATAGAGACAAATAAGAAGGTGGGGTAAACATACGTATTAGTGTATTTATTATGAATATTTGAAATTGTAGGGGGAGTGTTAGGTGGTAGAGATGGTATTGTAGGGGAAAGGAATAACACTTTTCGGTAGAGAGTAATCTTTGGTGTCAAATAGGATGGCGACCGTGTCGAACTGAATGATGAACGATGATTGTGGAAGGGATAAGAGAGATGCAAAAATGGGTGTGTGATTGGTTATAGAAGTTTGTTGATGGCCAATATAGAACCACAAAATTATACATAAGTATGGAAGCAAGTAGATGAGAAATGAGCGTTATTTAGATATATTATGGAGTGATGAATAGCTGTGGCAAACAGCTTATTAATGAATGGTTAATATCACAGTTCATAGCTATTAGAGTAAAGCTGACTATTTACACTAGCGTGAAATTATCAATGTAAATTTGGAAGGCTAAGAGTATATTTTGGATTAATGTTGGTATATAGAAGTTGGTTGTAGCTTCTTGAAATGAATCCAAGATTAGTTAGACTGGTAACCTGTTATGAAGATGGAAAGCCGTTGTAAAATAGTAAATCGAGTTGAAACGATTGGTGGAAGTGGAGATGGTCAAGTATATATTAGAGTAAACGGAATTAAAGGTGGATAATAAGGGTGTAAAGCCGAGAGAGCAATGTAATTCTAGTGCTACGTTATACCATTGAGTTTTAGTTATCAGGGTTGTTTTTAATGAAGATTAAAATGCATGATGGGGGATTATGAAAGGAATTAGAATAAGAGTGGTGGTTGGGAGGGTGAGTGACGAAATCGAGGGACTGGTAGGTTGTGAGAACAAATAGGTAATGCAGTTATAGAAATCGGGAAGAGTGTAGGAGAGAGCGTGCCAGATCATGCTTACTCTCACATTATATATAACCACCAGGATAATGTAGAGAATATAAGTAAAATATTACGATTGTGATGCTTAGGGTTGGTTATTGATCCTTTGAAACAGAGATACTCACGCGGTTTGAGAAGGTATAGCGAAAAAGTGTAAGAGATTAAGAGTGAAATATAAACTTATTTGACAGGGTGATATAAATGAAGTAATTGATATAGCTAGTTATGCAGAAGGAGTAGAGACGGTTATGATTAAGAAGGTAAGTGGTATGGTTGTGAGTGAGGGGACCCCAGTCCTCGGTTGTGAGTTATGTTAGATAGTTGAGGAGCCTGGAAAACAAGGTCGCTTGAAGTTTAATATTTTAGTATTTCGTATGTGTGGGAATATAAGAGCGAGGAACACTCGTGAAATAGGGAAATCATTTGTCAGATGTTGGCAGGTGTTGTGAGAGATAGTGAAATAGCTGGTGTGTTTGGAAGAATTGTGTTGGCCTTTGGGCTGAAATGGAATCGAATTAAGGTCTTAGTAGGGTATGTCAATAGTGAGCTTAGTGGGCCAAATTTATAAAATTGCACATAAGGATATAGTGCTGAAAGCGAGTAGTGGGTTTCATAGTTAACTGTGGTGAGTGAGTCAGGATCTGTTATTTCGTTCTTATGGTCTTTATGTTAATTTGTGTATGTTGGATGGAAAGTGATGTATAAGATATTGGGGAGTTAATCAGTTTTAAGGAAATTTGGAAGGGGGGTACTGTTAGACTGATGGAGGAATGAGACTCGATAAGTATGGAGGGTCTATTTACCATGATGATATAAGTGATTTTTGTAGTTTCGAAATCATAGTGAAGTGATATAGTGTAATTAATGTAGATGATATATTAGGCCTAGACGCGAGTAAGTTTTGATTATAGTTTGGTTGATAATTAACCGGAAAGTGGAATTTAAGTAAATACCTGAGTAGATTGAAATAAGCAGTTAAAAAGGTAATAGGAGGTGATGTGAAGTAGGAAAGTAGCATCTCGTTGTCGGGAAATCATGTTGGATGGTGAGCAATTGGATAAAAAGTATATGTCCGAGTTTAAATATTTAGGTATATCATTGGCGTGAAGGTGTGTAGGAAAAGAATAACCACAAACTTTCGGTTACTTTTTCTTTCAAAAAAGAAATAGGAATAAAAAAACAAAAAAAAATGTGTTACATGATGAAATTGAATGTAAAAGGAATAAAATGTACACCACTCGCCAGATACGCTTACGCGGTTCTACCGACGCTATTTATAACTTATTATCCTTATATTATTTTTTTCGTAAAAAAAATAACCGGGATGCCCCAACTAGGATGAACAATGATAGTCAAACATGGCTGAGAGGTCTCTATCAGGTTGCCTCTTATCTCAAAAGCTGGACTAATTATTATTATTACACTCTATATTATATATTCTTATATATATAACTCCAATATATACACCTTTCCTTATTAAATGGCTTGCTAATGAGTTGCACTCTAAAATATCAACTAAGCTGTAATGGTTACAAACCATTCTCAAAATATTAACTAAACTGTATTGCTGAAATATAAATGTCTTCGTATGTCAAAAGAAGCCTGCTTTACTTTCTATTAATTTTTCTATATATTTGTGATTTAATTTCTGCCCATGTGAGTTCTATGTTAAGTTAAATTATTTTAGACCTTCTGTGTGATGCAATATATGTTAAATTCAATTTATGTAGACTGTCATATCACTGTTCATCTACATAGAGAAATCGAGTCTGGTTTCTCCGGGTATAAAACATTCCTTATAAAATTACCTCAATCTAATTATATAAATATTAAGTGATTTACTATATTATAAATATATACTATATATAATTAAGTAATATATATAATAATATATATTAATTATATATATATATAGTATATATACGTATATACTATATATATATATATATATATATTATATATACTATATAGTATATATATAGTATATTATATATATATATATATATATATATATATTATGGGTCCTAGCTCAGTGGTAGAGCATTCGCTTGGCAAGCGAGAGGTGGCCCGTTGTTCGAGACTTGGTATGTAGACAGAAGAGAAACGTCGAGCTCTTCTCAATAAATCATAGCTCCGTCTCACTCAGGACGTTAATGTCAGTACAATTGGTAGTGTGCCCTTGAGTACTAATGGAAAAGCTTCCGGATCCACGGCATAGGCGTTCCTGGGCTCAGCAGCGCGAAATAGTTCTTTTAGGCCCGTGGATACCAAGGACCTTTCTCTCGATGGGTCCCACTGATAGGTCGTGGTTTTCTTCTGGGGAGGACGCTTTACTATAATATATATATATATTATATTATATATATAGTTTCATTTTTAATGTAAATCTTAAGTATATACCCTACACTTTATTTTCAATATATATAATTTATATATATATATACTATATATATATAAATATATATATAATAATATATATATAATTAACTATATATACTGTATATATAGTAATTACTCTGTTTATAATATTGATATATAATATATAATTATATATATACTAGTATATATAGTATATATACTATACATATTATATATATAATATATATATATTATATATATTCTAAAAAAACTATCCCCCTCCCTTTTTCTCTTAATTCCATCCAGGATGCCTTTGACATCCCTCCTATTACTCCTTCTCCTCTCCATTTCCCATGTCTTTACTGTGATTACACTGATTTAACTGAGTTTACATATGAGATGCTAACATTTTAGGAAAGCGATACATTCTGATGACATATCTCTCAATGTTTTAAGGGAGTGTGCTTCTGAAGCTGCACCTGTTCTCATTCAACTCTGCTATCTTTGCCTTAACATTAACTTTCCTCAGTGCTCAGGAAGTTCCGAAGAAGGGTATCCGTTCTGAACCCTATAACAATCCGCCATGTTGCTCTTACCTGGATATCGTTTAAGACTTTTGATTCTATGCTAAGCCCTCATTTCCTGAATCGTTTGAAATCTCATTCCCTTCTCTCCGATCATGAGTGTGGTTTGAAACGATTGAGGTCTACCGGTGATATATTTTCATTTCTTGCTAATCTACTCTTTTAGGGATTATGGGGAGTCGTGTGTGGATGAGAGTCCAAAACTTTATGCTTGAACTATTACTTGATGTTTGGATTTTGCATAGTACCTTTTCCTTAACATCTATTGTACTTATTAAGGGAGGACTGGTTTACGTCTTATTCTAGTGTCCACCAAAACTTTCCTCTTCGGAAGTTGATTAAGGAGTGACTTCTTCCTTCTCTGTCAATTGTGATACTCAGAGTTTTGTTTTACCTCCTACTCTATTCAGTTATTGTGATATATTAGTTCTTTAAACGAAATCATATTTCTGTTATAAACAATAATCATGACTTCTTTTGTAATGATATTATCCTGTTACCACAGGATTTTACATAAATGCCTGATGACAACTTTTCAATCTTTCACTCATTTAAACTTATTCCCACTTTCACACATATAGAGTTGCTCTATCTCATCCTCAACTTTCCAGTTCATTTCCGGTTGATCTGGATAGGATTTCCCTGTAAGCTGTCCTCAACCTAGTTATTTTAGAACTATAAAAACTTAACTTCTACATGTCTCCCTCTAGGAATATACTCACCAAATTTCTCAAATATATTTCTTTCTATGGGCTATGACTTATCAGTCTCGTCTACTAACCCATAAATTTCGATTTACACACTTAGGACTCAACATAACTTATAAAATTTTTTAGAAGAATCGCTCTTTAAACACCTTCAAATCACCAAGCAGTGGTTGTTTAAAGAAGTTTCAAGATAAGAAGGGAGTTCCTCTTGCTCCGGGTTGACTACAGTATTTTTTCTTTTTTCATTTATGCACAGAAAAGCAGGATAATTCTCCAACTCTGTTATGGGTCTTATCCAACCTCTTATGGAGTACTGTACACATTTTGGGAGGGGAAGGCTCCAGTTCTAACCCATTATTTGACAGGTCTGAGTCTAAGGATAAGAGACATTAAAATTGTCTCAAACTTTCCACCTTCCCTTGGCTTATCCATTACTCTCGCCGCCCGGGTTACAAAAAGGATTATCCTAAATTTAGACCTAAAGTAGTTTTTTCAACACATTTTACACAGAGAGAGGTCATTTTCGTATCTGTAAGGAGTGAGGGTAGTTTTGTGTTTTTCCTCTCGTGACGATGGTGATTGTGCTAAATTTGGTCACATTAGATAATATATTCACATAATAAAAAGATCAAACTCATTTATGGTAACGTGCTGCCGTAATTTTTAAAAGAGAGACACTTTGAAATATTTTTAGTTAACATCAAGTGAATAATATAAAAATCCGTTAATAAATTGTTATTGAAAATTATTTTAAATAAGAACATACATTAGAATGATTTTGAATTACAACATACACTGTCTAGATGAGTCTATTGTCATGAGAAAGTGAGCTTATTTTGTCCTATTATCTATACTTTATTTTTGACATGGGCGAAAGACGGAGTGATTCGGTTAAAGACAATCTCAAAGTCAATAGAACAAAACGTGGCATAGCTGATGTAAGATAGGGGCGCTCTATAGGGCTTGTGACCTGATCACATGGCCCTATTGATTTACTGATTATTGCTATCATAAGGTACGTAAATATATTGTTTTAATAAATTTCATAAAATTTAAGTAAAAGTTATTTTAAAAAACGTAAACTTTTATTAGTTTTAAATATTTAACTGAGTAAAACGAAAATTTAGCCAAATTTACATCACAGTATGGGAATCTAATAGTAAGATCTCTTTGGTCTCGAGAGGTAAGGAGTAATGTCGATGTGAAGTTAAATTAATCTATTATTAAGTATAAGTCCTGCTTGGAATAGAAACCTTTGCGGAAATAAATTGCGGTGTATAAGTATGCGGATAGTTATATAGTATTATTTTTATGGAGTATTTATGTTAAGGATGAGCGCACAAGAGTACTGTATCGTGTTTAATTAAAACATAAATGTTTTTAAATAAATTATTCCGTTATATGTGTGAGTGTGCGTGGGTGTGTGGTGTGTGTTCTGCTGATGTGTCACTGATTGTGCGTAGCTGGAGATGATCAAAAATCCTAGCATCGTCGCACGAGTGTAAGTAATTAATATCTAGTGTTGTGTAATAGTTAAATTCTGTGTTATAATAATGTATAGTGTTAAAGTAAATCATGTGTGTGTAAGTAAATACTGTTGAGTATAGTGGGTTAAAGTATAAATATCTTGTTATGTGAGTATTGGTCACGTTATTAGTAATGATAACTATCTTGATATATGTGTAGTTGTAAATAGTATTAAAATATATCTAGAGTTAGTTTAATTGAGTTATATAGTAGTGTTAATAAGTGTAAAAATTGCTAAGTGTCTATGGATAAATGTAAGTGTCATAGTGAAGTCGTGTGTACTATATAGTCAATCCAGTGAAACTGATGTGTGTGATGTTATGTTGTTAAAATAGTAAGATTGTTTGTATAGATGGTTAGTTGTATGATCACTACTATTAAATAAGTTTTAAACATTTAAAGGGGTTTTACTGATATGAGCAGTTGATTGTTAAATAAGTGAGTAAAACTTGTAAGGTGGTTCTGTCTATTCCGGTGCAAGTAGTATAAGTTCATAGATTGAGTCAATATAGAGTTAGATAATTAGTGGTGTTAATAAGTGTGCATTAATAGTGAATAGTGTGTATATAAGTTAGTAAAGTGTGTTGATGGTGTGGCTGTGTGTGTGTATTGCAGGTGTGTAATGTATTGTGTGTGAAGGAAGAAAGGTGGAGCACACACCAGAGTACTCAACTATGTGTAGGGTTTGTTCTAAATATATAATATACAAATTAAAGGAGAAAATTTAAAATATAAACACTTAAAGTATATATAATAAAATATAATAAAAATAAAATAAATAAAAATAATAGTATATAAAAAATGAATAAAATAAATAAAAATTATATATATAATAAAAATAAAGTAAAAAGTATTAATATAACAAAATAAAAAAACTTATATAATGTTTTAATAAATATAATGAGTTAAAGCAGTAAAGCAGAAAGTTGTAAAACAGTACAGTAAAAGCAGAAAGTTAAAGCAGTAAAGCAGAATAAAAGTTATTAAAAGCCAGTAAAACCATTGTAGTTATATATAGAAGCAGTTAAATAATACATTATAGTAGTTAATATAAGCGCAGTCAAATAGCCAGTTAAAATTATATACTAAAAGCTATATACTACTAATGTACCGCTATTTGGTGTTAGGTAACACCTCTATGAATTTACCTGATTTACTGCTTTAAGGTATGTAATGTTAATGATTTGAATGAGTTAATAAAACAGTAAAAACATATGAGTTTAAAGCAGTAAAACATAATGTAGTTAAAGCTCACAGTAATACTTGTGGTCAAGTAGCAAGTAAAGCAGTAAAACAAAAGTCACAATACTAATTACCCCCCCTAGGTGATGTTAGGTAAACACCATTATATATATAGATTTATAACTGATTTAACTGCTTAAGGTTATGTAATGTTATAATATATGTGAGTTAAAGCAGTAAAACATATATTAAGTTAATAATATATTCAAGTAAAAACATGAATTAAAGCACGTAAAAACAAATGAGTTAACGCATGTAAAGCAAGTTAAAAACAAAAGCATACTAATTATATCCCTCTTGGTGTTATAAGGTAACACCATCTGATTGATTTTACTTAGATTTACTGCTTTTAAAGGTATGTAATGTTTAATGTTTTTAATAAAATTTCGTTACAACAGTTGTAGTAAAATAATAATGAATTAATTATATAATCAGACACTCTGGACCCTCTCATTCCTCATCTTTTTCATTATTTATATATTGGCATATATAACTTTTACTTAAATAGATTTTCTAATTTTTAATGATTATTGGTCAGGCTTTTTGTTCCTGTTTTAGAGTGTAACCTTAACATGGCCTCTAGTACTCGACTCATCAATTGTGAATTAGTCCCTGATGGAGCTTTACCCCCAAAACGCTGCGGGCTCGCTGGGTGGGATACCGTTTCCCATGATACATGACTCATTTTTATTTTAAGTAAACAGGTGATATATATATATATATATGTGTTGTGTGTGGTGCTTGTGTGTGTAGGTGTAGGTGTGCGCTACGGGCTGGTATATGTATCAAAGGGTCGTCGAATTTTTAGGTGAGGTTATGTCGCTATTGGTACTCCGGTGTGCTTGTGGCGTGTAGGTAATAGGTGTGAGCGTAAGTGCCTGATGGGTAGGTTGTATGTGTTGTATAAATAGCCTCTCTAGCGGTGGACGCACCATGTGTGTGTGATGCTAAACAACTAGCGGCGCTAAGGGATGATGCGATGTGTTGCAATGAAGATAGTGCCTCATAGTGTGTGTAGACGATGGGCGGTGCTCGAGGTCTGAGTGAGCTAGGGTTGGTGTAATGTATCGCATGGCAGGCGGTCGGGCTTACAGGGTCGCTGTTGTGCTATATAAGGTGTGCGCGTGGTCAGATGTGTCTAGGCATGTGATGTCGTGTAAGCGTTGCAGAAATGATAGTATGTGCTCAAGTGCTCTACATGGGGTTGTGTGTATGTGTACGCACGCTCGCGCGCTTAAGTCACTCCCTAGCGCGGGGTGTGTGTGTGTGTGTCGCTGTGTATAAGTAGCGTAACGGGTGTGTGTGTGTTTGTATGTGTGAGTGTGTCAAAGCTACATGTTTATAATGTGAGGTGCGTTAATTGTGTGGTGTATGATGAATAGCGTTATTATCTCTCTCTCTCTCGTTGTATATATATATACTATATATATTATCATAGTAATATATAGTAATTATATTATATATTATATATATATATATATACTACTATATTATATATAGCTTAAGTTAATATATACGTATTATATATATAGTATATATATTATATATATATATATTATATATATATGTATGTATACGTGCATTTAAGCATATAATCAGTCTCTATATAATATATATATACTCTACTCATATATATATAGCTATATATATATATAATTATATATATATATATAGGTATATTATATATAATATTATTGACAGAATAAAGAGATACTTATCAACATAAATAAGATAATTATATTATTATATAATATTTATTGAATATTATATATATATATATATATAATATAATATCTTATATATATATGTAGTATATTATATAAATTGCGCAATATTAAATAAAATGCAAATTTGTAGATGGACGACTTTTTCTAAATATTTTAATAATGGAAATCATTAGGAGTTTAATTATGCCCTTAAAAAAATGAATATTATTCAATGTAAGTAAACATTTGTTATATATAATATTAATATGGTGTATTTCATATATCAGACGGAGCCATCAATAGTTAAGTTCATAGCACTTCCTTAAGAGGCCTACCGATGGTCTGAGTTGCAGTTCAGGCATTAGTGACGGTATAGGTCGACATTTAAATTTAACAAATTCCCTGAAGACAAATCTCTGATATGTTTCATATTTACATCTATAGTGGTGGGAATGGATATCGCTATCCAGATTATGATTCTACGAAAAGATGGTATACGTCTCGCATATGCTTGCACGCATGCATATACCAATTTATGCGCATATCGCATGGTACACATATAACATGATCTAAGTATGTTAGTATAAAAATGACATGTGGCGATCCCCATTCCCTTAAAGAAGGCCCAATGGGTTCAGGATACCTGTGAAACCTTCCCGGAAAAATAAAATATACTATATATTATACTATATATACTATATATACGTATATATATCATATATATAGTATATAGATAATATATAATATAATATATATCTATTATATAATATATATAATATAGTATTTATATATATATCATATAGATATATATATATATAAATAGTGAAAGGCAAATTTGAAAATAGAATCAATGAAAACTATGGTATAGGGGATTGGGAAGACCTCCTTGGAGAGCACAGCCAGATAAAGCAGTCACGGTGAATGGGTATAGAGATACGGTGAATGAAAGGGGTAAAGGAGGGGACACGGACTGGGAAATGATGAGGGTGGTGTCGTATTACAGGAGTGAGTGTAATGTGTCTAATGGATGCATTCGTGGATATTAAAAATACATTCATGAGTTATAGAAGGACTGGGAGGCGACCAGCGAGAACGAGCTGCGACTGGGTGGAGTGCGGTGGCGGTGCTGGTGCGGTGCGTGCGGCTGCTGTGCGTTCGGCTTGTCGCCGTTCCGGCTCGGGCCTTCCGCCGGTTAAGCGAAAACGCGTTGGTGAACTCCCGTAAACCGACTCCGCCCCCCTTAAGGGGCGGGGGACATCCGCGAAAAAATGAAATATACGTAATAAATACAATAATATAAACAAAAAAAAAATAAAATCTAAAATAAAAAAAAAAAAATAAATAAATCTAAAAAAAAAAAAAAAAAAAAGCACTAAAAAAGACGCGCATCGGGAAACGGTAGCGAGTAGAAAAATATCACCACGACTCTGATTAAGGCGATATAGTGCCTCATGGCGACTGGTCAGTGGTAAGCACGTACCCAGGAATGGTGGTATCCTACTAACTAACTGAGAGTCAAACACTTATAAATGTCCATATATATATTTATAATATAGCTATATATATATATTATAGTAATATATATATATATATATATATATATACTATATATATACATATATATATATATATATATACTATCATTATATAATCACAAAAGGCAAACTATCTATTTTGGTTCATTCTGCTTTAGGCGTCACGCTAGTAAGCTTGTATTACCGATTGAGAACCAGGCATTTCTTCAGCGCTACGAACTTTATAGTTCCGCTTGCCAATGAACTCTCTGTTGTGAATCACGATCCGTGTAAATCCGGTTTAATATATTGATATTATAATAAGTTTTCAAAGTTTGTGGAGATACAGAATATAAAATATTATATGGATAACAGAATCGAAAATATTGTTTAGCAAAATATTCACGATCACTCCTTGTATGAACAAACTAATTCTTTGGCGATGGAAGTTTATATGAGTTATATACCCAGCAAAAAATGTCTTGATGGAAATTGATCGGGAAATGATGGTCCATTTGGAACCTAAGATTTTCCATATGGAAATCAATAGGAAAATTCCAGGTTAGGAAATTTCACATTGTATCCCAATTGAAATCCTTATGAACATATCCCATATGAAATAATCTTAATGATCTCAATTGGATATTTTCCTTGAAACAATCCTCGTGTGGAACTTTTAAAGCGTTTTTCATATATATATATATATATATATATCTATATATATACTATATTATATATATATATATATATATATCATTATATACCTATATACTACTACTTATATATATATAAATTATATACTTAATATATAATATAAAAATATATTATATATATAGTATAATATATAATATATATATATATATATATATATATATATATATATATATATTAATTTATAATTAGTAATGGCACGGTAATGTCAATTTTCGTTCACGGCGCCATTTTGTTCTGGATGTCGCGATGTTGAACTTTATCGTCAGTGCGGATGTGGATGTAAATTTTCGAGTAAGTGCGGCTGCAAGTGTGGTTGCGGATCGTCTAGGACAGGAATTTTTTCGCAATGCGTGATTGAATGGATAGCGAGGATGTTGAATTTAGTAAACGCGGTGGTTATTAAAATAGAAATGTTTCAGCACACGCGGCATTGGCGGATGTTAAACTTTTGTAAAATGCGGATGCAGATGCGGATGCGGATGTTGAATTTTCGTAAGTGCTTATTATATGTAAGTCGTTTTTTAATGATTTAATATACTATAATGCAACAACGAACAACCAGGTCACAACTTAGAGTAAACACGCATTTATATCAGTTGTCGAGGGTCTCTCGCATTCTAGGCATTGGAATAGACTGGGTGGGACTTGGTGTCTCCATTCCCTGACCTCTGTCCCAAAGCGGCCCTGCGAGCCGACTTAACAATTTCTAGGGGTAGATAAGCTTTATTACGCGTGATTTCCAAAAAATAGTAATTGTTTTTTCTGTTTGAAGATGTTCACGTACTTTTACGTAGATATATGTGTGTGGCCCTAATCCTGGAGTTCTTGGCCATATATATCATTATATATTATATATATATACCTTAGTATTACGATATATATATATATATATTATATATATGATATATATATAGTAATTTTAATATAATAGTTACTTATATTTTTACTAATTGTATATATATATATATATATAATAATATATATGATTTAGGTGAAACTAAAGAAGTTACCCCCGCAATGATATCTCGAAAACTAAAGATAAGTGTACAGAAAACTGATACATATATGGAATCAGCGTAATGAAAATTTGTATGGAGAAAATGAAAAAAAAAAGAATTAAAATTTTTTTTTATATCAAAACTACGATAGGTACAAGATAACTAATAACATATTTAGATTCAGCGTATGAAATATGTATGATATTATAATAGATTTTTTTTATTAACTTAAAAAGAATAACCCCGGGTAAAACGGAGCAAATAGTTTGCATAAGACTCGGGGTCTCTCGGTCACCATGGGGATCGACGGGGTAGGGACATTTCCCCCCTCCGGGGAGGGTCCCCTCCGGAACCCCCCGCTCTTTGGTATTTGGTGTCGCGGGGGTTCTTCCGCCCCTCCCCTATCGTCGGGTAATGATAAACTGTTCCCTCCCTTTCCCTGTCCCATCCCGTTCGGCTGTCGAGCCCCACTAAAAAATTAATACGCTTGATTCCATAATATGGTTGTTATTAGTTTTCTCCTACTCTATCCTAGTTTTAAGAGATATAAAATAAAAATAAAAAAAAATATTTTTTTTTCATTTTCCATACAAAATTTCATACGCCTGATTCGCACTATATGTTATCAGTTATATTCTTCGTAGTCTAGTCTTAGTTTTTCGAGATATCTATAGCGGGTAAAACTTCTTTTTAGTTTGGCCTATATATTATATATATATATTAATTTATATATATATATATATATATATATATATTATTATTATATTATATATATGGTTTATATATTATTATATATATATATTATATATATATATATTATAATATTATATATATATAATATAATATATATATAATTCATATATATATATATTATATATATTGTGTGTGTGTGTGTGTAGGTTGTGTGTGTGTTGTGGGGGTGTTTTGTAGGTGTTGTGTATGTGTGTGTGTGGGTGTTGTGGGTGTCATGTGTTTACTATAAGGAAGAGCAGGCCTCCACCGCTAATAATACTAATAATATTGAGCTGAAAATTGTCAAGAGAATAGCTTTAATCTCATTATAATGAATTGCATATAAGTTCGTCATAGTTTATAGAATTTCAAATATATTTTTGGCCGCTACGCAATTAGCGCAAAGCGTATTTCTTCAAAGTTTGCGGGTCAACTTGCTACTTTTTTCTGCAGATTCGGCGAAACAAAAGTGTTTTGAGGATGACGTATGCGGTTCGCTTTACAACACTTATAATAATTTAATTGGAATCTTAATAAGATCATCCATAATTGTTGTTGCATTAATAAACACCACAATACTCATTTTTAAAACTTTTAGACGGACTAAATAGAGTGTCGTAATTCCAGCACTTTCATAAACTATACAAATTAATCAAGTTTATGTTTGAAAGAACTTTAAAATTATGTTATATGACTTATAATTATGCATTTACCGTGTTTATTAATTCAAACTTTTCTAAAGAAAATAGGATTTTCACCACTTTTTCAGAACAAACAAAATGTAATTTATTGAACCAACAAATTCTCATTCATCGGAAGCGTGCGCCATTGGTACATGGTTATATTGCCTTAATATGTGTAACCGGGTAGCTTTTTATTTCTTTTCTAGTTTGAGTGTTTGTGGTGGAAATGTATTATTATATTTATTTAAATAATATAGATATATATATAATATATATTTATATATATATTAATATATATATATTATATATATAGTATATATTTTATATATTATATATATATATTTATAATATATTATATATAATATATATATAATATATTATATATAATATATATATATATATATTATATATATTAGGCTACTTTGTCCGGAGCCTATAAAGGATAGTTACATAAATAATGTCTCATATGCGAATATCGCTGATTAGTCGCCTAATCGTTCCTACACACGATAGCACTAGTGACGTGTTAACTTAAATCCAATAAAAGAAGACGAAAAAGAGTTTGGCCTAGGCATGTTGCTTTTTTATAATCATGTTTAATATTTAGTATGATATTTTGTTCTAATTTTTTTGTGTTATTTTATTTGATTAAGTGGCTGCGAGCTGCGAAGCGGTGGGTACGAGTAGGGGGGATCGAAAGTCTCCCAGCAGCCCGTCGTCCCCGCCTTATGAGGCCAGTAGAGATTCCCTTGAATTTCCCCCCTCTTGACATCTTGGTTGGGCGGATTTAATCTGGGTTCTCTTTCCCTTTAGTTAAAAAAAATAAAAAAAAACAATTGGCAACTCGCTTTGTCCGCTCTGATAATTTGCGCCTTGAAGATAATCGAATAAAAATTCGATTAAATACGGCTTTCTCGTATCGTAATATATCGGGTTAACATCTTCTTTTTCAAAGCGGAAGTTCTATAATTATTATATATATATATATATATATATATATTATAATATATATATATATATATTATATATATATATATATATATTATTAATATATATATATAATTTAAAAAAAAGCTTATAATATACTATAGTATTTATTAATATGATAGTATATATATATATATATTATATATTATGTCAGCCGTTTTATAGTATATCCCCGGATGCATTATGTTATGGCTCATATACAACTGATTAATGCTACATGTAAAACGGAGATACATGTGTGGGGTAAGTGCTGTGTCCAATTTTAAGTACGTTGATGGAAGAAAATGTAAAAAAAATAAAAAAAATAAATAAAAAAAAAACATTATATCTGCAAACTAGCAAAATAGCTACGGAGAGCGAATGGACATACATTTTTGGAAAATCGCTGGTAAATTTCACATAAGAAAAATGTGTAAATAAAATAAAATAAAATAATAAAAAAATTATTGTTAATATTATAGTAATGATGATTAGAAGGCAGGCTTAATTTAGTAGACCATTTTATTGGGTTTTTCTTTATCTCTCGTTAGAAATAATATGACTTTCTATTAAAAAATATAATTTGTACTAAAATTTATCGATTTTTGCTATTTTTTTTAACGTAAAGAATACCCCTAAGGGTTATAACAGCATCCAGATGGCAAATGGAGTTGCGGGGTGCTGCCGTGGGCCCTTTACGGGGAACCTAGGGTAGAGTAACCGACTAATTCCACGCGCTCCGGGTAGGGTCTGGACCGGAACCATAATTGCCCGCCTCTTTGTATGTTGGGTGTCGACGGGGTTCCTATCCCCGTGGATTTTTCGTCCGCCCCCTCCCTCCTACGGGGTTGTTAAAAAATGGGAAAAACGGATCCCGCTCCTATGTTCCGCCGTCGGCTGAGCCCTAGTGGTTGCCGTATAAAAGCATTTTTCCTATGTGAAATCTTTTTACCAGGATTCCATAAAATGTATTCCTTTATCGCTGTAGCTTATTGTAGTTTTTGAGATATAATTTTTTTTTTTTTTTTTTTTTTTTTTTTTTTTTTTTTTTTTTTTTTTTTTTTTTTTTTTTACATTTTCCGTACTAAAATTGGACCAGCATTCCACCAATGTATTCGTTTTACATGTAGCCATTTAATAGTCTTTGGGATACATATGACGGAATATTAACTAAACGCTGGGCCATTTCATTATATATAAATATATATATATATATATATAATTATTATATTATATATTATATATTATATAAGTAATATTATATATATATATATATAGTAATATATATGTATATATATATATATATATATATAATTATATATATGATATTATATGATATAGATTATATATATAGGCGCCAGCCATCTCCTGGTATATATTAGGCCGAGACATCCCGAAAGAGTTTCAGTCAACTGTACCTTAGAAAACTATAAACTCTTATACAAGGAATAAATTTAACATTCTTGATTTATTCAGGAGTAAGTGTTCCCATCGAGGAAACTATTAAAAAAATGTATTTTTATTTCTATTATTTATTAATATTTCTTTAAATTTAGTACATGATCTTAGACTTTGAAACAGGTTGCGCAAGCTTTCTGATTTATACCTTTGAAACTGCCTTTTGGTAGTCTCGTAGAGCACTTAAAAAGTTGCCCCAAATACCCGTTTTTTTGGTTAGAAATTATTTTTTTCTTTTTTATAATCGCTTTTTTAAAGAGGGAGGGTTTTCGAAGCCGAACGGAGGGTAACCAGAGGGGGAACAAATCCCTCCTCCGTCGTCCCCGTCGAACGGTAAGGCCGAGAAAACGCTCCGTACTCTATCGTCCATCGTTCATTGTTATTTATACCGACATGGGTAATATTATATATATATATATAATATATATATATATATAATATATATTATATATATTATATATATATATATATATATATATATATTAAATATATCATTATATAGATAAACTATAATATTTATATAATTTCTATATATATAATAATAAATAATTATAGTAATATATAATTCTAGTCATAAATATTATTAAGCATATTATTTTGTAAATAGATGAACGAAAATTTGACAAAATAATTATGTGATTGATTGATAACTTTTTTTTTCTTTGAGTTTAAAATTTTTCATTTTCCTTGAAATCTACGAAATGAAAATTTACTTTACATGGCAATGCAAAATTTCCTACGCAAGTTCTAATTTACTTTCATTGATGCTTGCACTACAACACATAAAGGTTATATTCTAATATATCATATATATTATATTATATTGTATAATGATATATATAATAGATAATATTATTATATATATATTATATATATAATTATATATATAGTATATCTATATATATATAATATATTATATCATATTTACTATGTAAATAATATATATATATACTTATATATGATATATATTATATACTATATATAAAAATTGCAGAATTTGGAGCTTTAATTTTTTTTAAATTATGTACTGTGTAGTTTGGCTCGGTTTTAATTTCGCTGTTTAAAATTTGACTGACGTTTTAGGAGAATGTGGAGTATATGCAATATAGAATCTCTCTCTCTCCTCACTCATTTTATTAAAATTAAATGGTAATACGTTTGAAATTTCTCCCGTTAAGGTAATATGGTACGTTTCTTCAATTTTTCGTGAATAAGAAGAAATGTTTTTCAAGACTTTTGAAATAAGAAGATTTTAAAAACTCTTCCTCAAATAAATGATAAGGTAATCTTTGTAATTTTTCTTTCCAAGATTTAAATTTTGAATCCAATGGACCTCCCTTTCTGGAAAATAATATTAACTCGACCTTCGATTATGCATTATATTAAGATCACCGACCGACCGTGAGCTCACATGTGATGCTCTTATCTTTGATCTTATAAAAATATTTTTTTGGGCTTAATGTATCGCCAGGATTAACCACTGCGTAATCCAGGGTGGAAAGAGAAACTATATCGCTATTTCCAACTTGTCGGTGGCATCGTAGCTTAGTTTTTCTAGCCTAAGTCACTGCTGCAGAATGGGAATGGGGTTTTTTGGGTGTAGTGTAATGATGCTACATTCATATTATAATTAATGTGAATCTGTTAGATATTTATTTTAATGTTATCCTGTGGAGGGCGGAGATTAGTGAGGTAGGTATACTAGTAGTTAGTTTTCCACAAAGGAAAATTTATATAGTAGAGTATAGAGATTTCATAACAATCGCAATAATTTATTTTCATTTCCTATCTCTTGGGACCGGAAAGCCAGTACGCGGATCGGGGCACTACATTCTTATCATTTCTAACCAGAAAAATTACTTTTCAAGGCATTATTGAGCTTTCCATTCTGATTAGATAAACCTATGAAAATAGCCTTTGAAATGCCACTTTATTGTGCTAAAATGCAAAACACCTTTCCAGCTCTTAACAAGCGTATTGACAAAAATAGACATTTGCGGGTACTGATTATATAACATATAAAATTAATGTTTGTGTTGTAGTGTAATAGCAATCTTTAATGCAGAATAACTTATTAATTTTCATTAGCTCTTTGATAATGAAAGAAAAAAAAATGAAATTTTTTTAAAAGCTGTTCTTAAGTATTACTTCCTAATATTTAAATGTACAAGTTCTACCATAGATATAACAGTCATTTAACGAGATGTTATGAAAATGGTGATAGTCATATAAGGGTAACTTTTTGAAAGGCTGGCTTATGATCCGAAAAGGGATCTTATTACATTTAATTTTAGCTTTAGATGTAAGGCACCTATAATTATTATATATATTTAAAACTATCATAAAATCCATTAGTACAAATATAATAGTACACTACCAGGCATTGTACCTATATTTTAATAATACAATTTTTATAATTTTAGTAAAATTTTTAAAAAATTTGATTCAGAAAAAGTAAATTATCGTTCTGGATTTTGGATAAAATATGGTAGTCAATAATGACAAAATGATCATAAATATTTATCCATCCAATAATTTGCTAACTATGTTTATATATATTATATAATAATTAAATATATATAGTTATATATATATATATTACTAAATGATCTAAATATCCCAAAGTTTGGCGCTTTAACTTGTGCTGGTGTGATATTAGAAATAATTGGAAAAATATTTTTTTTACAAATCACACGTAGGTGGGGTTACTACGTTATAATAAAAGTAATCGAAAATAAACCTTATAAATGAGGCATAAATATAGTAATTATTTCCAATTACTATATTGTATTATATTGATGCCCCACTGGCAAAATAAAAGCAAAACTTTTTATAAATTTTACTTAATTACAGATTGCATTTAATATAGCAATCAATCTGTGAAATTTAATGGGAATGATTTATGAATCAATAATGCTTAGTAGTAAGAATATTTCCTTATGGTAATAATTAGATAATAAACGGAGTAACAAAAAAGGAGTGCAAAATGGTGCCCAAATTGCAATGAGGACAAATAAGGCTGTAAAGGGAATTAAAGGCCCACAACGCCTCTAACTGATTTACAAGGATTCAGTGTTATTTGGGGCGGACATTCTATAAATAAAAAACATATAAATGAATATTAATATTTTATTAGGTAGGGGTTGATGTAGGACTAAATGTGTTTATTTGAATAACTTATAATTTGAAGCTAATAGTAAGAAACCAATGGTATAATAAGGATATCGCCAATACAATATATAATAGTAATATATATATATTATTATTATATATATATATAATATATATATTATTATTAGTATATTATATATAACTATAATATTATTATATATATATAATATATAGTATATTATATATATATATTAGATATATATTATATATATTTATATATATATATTACTATATATTTAATAATATATTACGTGTATATAGTATAATTATATATATGTATATATTTATTATGTATATTATATAATATATGTTAATATATATAATATATATATATTATATATATATACGGTATATATATATATATATATATAATAATATTATATATATATATTATATTATATATATAGTTTCTGTTGTAATTGCAGAGCGCAAGTTATATATAGATAATTAGCGAGAATAATATAGTAAAACAAGATTAGAATACGGTATGATTATATATAAACTTAAAGTGTATTTTAATGATGTATAACTAATAAGGCCCGATCTGCAATGATATCTCTAAAAGTAAGCAATAAGGTACCTAAGAAGAATAATAATCTATCATTTAACTATATATTGAATTATACAGCAGTTGCAATATTTGTATGTTATCAATGATTATTTGTTATTATATTTAGATCTAATACTTATTCTTATTCCCTACTCCGCCAGTAACCCATTGTCCCACCTTTACTGACGAAACTATACATGTAACACAGTAAACTTGAACATATCGCCTCTTAATGTAAGACACTAACACACGTTATCTCAAAGACTTGAGTCCTTTTACACTGAAAATGCCACCTCAAGATTTTTTGTAATTTTTTGTTCGGGTGGAACAGCCAGGAGTCTGAGTAAATATGTTTTTACTATTGAAATAACGATGAAATTCCCCTATATGCAAAGTAAAAAAAAATGTAAATTTACAGATCAATAAAAGTGATTAGGTTTTGATTTTCAATATTGTTAGTTAAATTTTTATTTTAGCGATTTGAATTATTATACTCAATTTATATTATAATATTATATATATTATGTATAAACATATATATATAATATACACTATATTATTATATATTATATATATAAATTTTAATATATATATTATATTAATATCAATATATATTATATATATATATATATTGATATAATATTTAATATATATACTATATATAAAATTATTTAAAATATATATATAAATTTAATAATTTAATAGTATATATTTTAAAAATGTATTCTATGAGAGAGATATGTTTTTTAAAGAGTTATAAAGATAGAGAGATGCGCTGTCGTATATTCTTATATTATAGTATTATATAATATTTTTATTATTAACATAAGTTAAATATAGTTATTAACTCGAATATGATATATATATTATGTTATATTAGATTTGTAGCAATTGCATTACTTGAGTGGCTTTTTTGGTATTATGGTATTTTGGTATTATTTAAAATTTTGAAAGAATAAATTAGAAGGAGGTATGGTGTAATGTGGTCAGCTATTCATATTTTTTGGACGGTATAATACGACGCATATTTATCAATCTTGTATTTAGCACACAAATTTCGTTACTTACGTTTTCATTGAATGCCTTAAATAATGAAAAAAGAATTCCGCTATTAACAGGTATATTTTTTTTATAGCTATTGTTTTGATATATATATTAATTTATATATATGATTATACTATATAATATATTATTATTTAAGATATAAATTTATATATTATAATATATATAATATATATATATATTATATATATATATATATATATATATATTATATATATATTAATATCTTATATATATATTTATAATAATATATATATAAGAAGGGAATAACAAAGCTATTATACAGCTTATGGTTAATTTTATTTACTTAGAAAGAATGGATGAACCCTTGAAGAATTTAGTCCTTTAAGGATTAATTTTTGTACGCGGTATAGACAGACTTTTTTTATAAACATCCTTAAAAATTATTTAAAACATAAACTACGATAAAAAAATAGACAAGCTTTCGTTAAATATAACCCATTTTTTTTTCAAGTCTGATCAGCAATGGGACAAAATCTCGTTCTATAGTTTTTTGCATGTTAGCATGTATAAAAATAATACAGCTATTAGTCGGTTGGTTATGTCAGCGATGAGTAGGCAGACCTATTTGTTAGAAGTGGGTGGAGGAGTTTCATGAGACTCCATTTTGAATTGAGTTCAATCCTAGGGCACATCCACCAAGAGGCATATATAGCGGGTTATAATTGGGTAGATATGTAAAGAGGCTTAAATAATAAGCTTCCGTGTATTTTTCGCTGTTTTATATAGGGTGGCTCGTGGTATATTTCTAATGTTGTCATATTGGAGTTTTGTATTTTCAAGCTTTCGTTAAAATATAACCTTTTTTTCATAATCTGATATTTCAAAGCCACATGGGTATAGCGAAAATCTCTTTAACTAATTAATTTTGGGCATGTAGACAGCCATACTATTTAAGTCGCGTTGTTGGTTCCAGCTAAGCAGTAACGGTTTGTTAAGAATGGTGAGGAAGTTATATATTCATGAATTATTCTATTTTTGTGATTATAGAAAAATTATTTATGTACATAGTGATAGAGAGGTTTTATAAATTTAAACGAAAAAGCCTTGTCTATTATTTTTAAATCTGTAAATAAACGAAAATTAAT